>OOFJ01139227.1:0-13267 GCA_900323375.1 Benthosema glaciale
TGAGACAAATTCCACCGGCCTAGCCGTGTGGCAATAAAAGAAACTTGAACTTGAACTTGAATATGTTTATTGAGGGCAAAAGTTAAATATTGATATAGTCAAAAGTGAAAGGTACAAGCATATGTGACCAGAGTAAGAGATCAAAAGATAGTGATAACATAAAAGAGAGGAGTTATCAATGATTATATTTTATAGTTCATATTGCACACAGAAACTGTTTGGTCTATTAGCTCAAGTTGAAAATGGTTAAACTATAAAATGTGAACATTAAAGGACACTTGAAAACAGCAACCGAGTTCACATGTTGAACTTCAGCCCCTGTTGGCCTTCGTCGGCATATTGTTTATTATAGATCTCCATTTGTGCTCACAAGGATACTCTTCCTGGGGTCAACACATACACACTTCACAATCAAATTAGGCCTACAACAATAGGATTTGAACAACCAAACGTCAAATTGTAGATCAGCTTTTTTGTTGTGTAAAATATGCAAACTAAAAATAAACGAAAGCTCAATTATTGTCGAGTAGAAGCAACAAAAATGGAAAGTAAAGTAAAAGTACTACAGTATTGTACTGTTCATTGTAAGCACTTGTATACTGCTTGAGTACATGTACTTAGTTACGTTACACCACTGAGCAGCCAATGACTGACTAGACCACCAGCTGTAATCATTGCTGGGTTGATATTAATGATCTTAACTCAAAATGTAATGAATACATCACACAGCTTAGGTCTTTGGATTAAATCGGAGAGCAGACCTGTGCGAACTTGGTGATGTAAACGATATCCGTATCGTATGACAACGGTGTGTCAAAAGAACAATCTAAAAATATAGATGCAAGCAGCGATAAGGCAGGACCAAGCAGGAAGTGTCACGTCCTGTCCCAGGACGATCCATGCCAGGTCCGCCATCCATATGTTCATTCCACACCACCCTTGTGTTTCCCCCCCGACCCCCGGACTCAGCTGTGGACAATTATACTTTGGGACTGATTGTATTCATGTGTGACGCTGACTGTTTGCGTTGTGCATTCATAGTGGTATGTAACACCTTGTCTAGCTCTGTGCTAGGTTCACGTCCTTTGCTGTTTGCATGCCCTGCGTGGCGTTATTTCTGTTATATAAGTAAAGTGTTATGTTGGTTTCCTGTCTCTCTGCATCATCGTTTCTTCACTTTAAATCTAGTAAGATCCGTGACAGGAAGGCAACAAGCAATAAGGACAATATGCACAATAAGCCCTAGAAACATGGAAGACGGCCTGGGCCGGGCGGCTGAGCGGTCAAGGCATCTGAACCGGTAATCCAGCCGGACAGCGCGTTGCGGGTTCGAGTCCTGAGCCACGACAGGACCACAGCACACCTCTCTGCGGACCCTGGACACTGGCTAACTGGCTGTTAGCTAGGGTCGCAGACTCGCAGTCACACATCCGCATGCAGCACGCATCAGCCCCATACACAACCATTCAACAATTACAGAGTCAGAGGGGGCTATGCTTAGTTGACCTAGGCCCCTTACTTTTTCCCCTCTACACCCCCGCAAGATTAATAAGGTCCTATAAACAATCTGTTCGCCAAAAATAGCCGATCCACAAGCTGTGAGAATGCAGATTTCACAGAATATTCATGCCAAAATATGGACGCAATATATAAGGTTTATGTGGCTAAAAGGTGTGGGCCTCTTGGTTGTTCCAGTTAGACACAGCGACCTGATGTCAAATCCAGGTGACATGTAACATACAGCCACCTACTGGAAGGCACTGAACATGCAATACATGCTCATCATGTACACCACAACTTTAAACTGGCTTAGGTCAAAGCCAAATTGTGTACAAATACATGCATTAGGCTGAATTGAAATGTTATGTAACATATTGTATTTAGGCAATGTTTTGTGGGATGGAGAGATATCTGATCTGCCACCAGAGATGAATAAGCCAACTCTAATTTAAAATGTACAAATTTAGAGTTTGCTATGAAATATAGATAAGTGCTTACATCCTCCAGAAAGCTGCATTGCTGCCAAACTAAAATCGTATTCGTAGAGCATGAGCGCCCTCTCCTGGGCAACAATGGTTAAATGCAAAACACATAAATTATAGATTTCCCAGTCTATCTTCACAGATGACACGTTTAGCCAGACGCATAGATTAGAAGACTCTCTTAATCCAGACCAAATTAAAAGTGTGAGATCAGAGTAAGTAGATTACTGTAGTCAGTAAACAACAACAATGTGAATAAATAGTGCCAAGATAAGATACCAGGTAAACAGCTAGGATCTGTTAGTGGTGGATATTGCTTGCAATCCCACAATAGATATGTATCAATACACAGAGGCCACGATAGTTAGCCTACTACAATATACAGGTATATCGACATATATCGATTATACGTTTATTCAAAAATAATGACCATGTTGCATGAATACAATAAAACACAGGCCGACAGAGATCTTTAAATTAAAATAAAATGTCTAAACACCCTAACAAGGGGTCTGGGACCCCAAAGACTGGGGCTTTGATAATGTTAAACAGAGGTACATTTGTCAACACTGATCACCCAGATAATTAATTTATTGCCGTATAGATACAGCAGCCTCTCGATCGATTCACCTAATTTTATTACTTTTCAATCGATATATTGCTATATCGTTTAATTGAATGCACCACTAGCATCTGTCTAAACAACATACTCTCTAAATAATATAATAATAATAGAACAAATACATGACAAACACACGAGAACCAGTAACCAACATACCTGTATATCTATAACTATAACATGCATCTAATAGAGAAAATGTAAGAAATAATAAGATTTCTTACATGATGGGGAGCTGGAGTCTGAAGGGTGTTTCTGATCACTTGTTCTACAAAACAGTAAGTCAGTGGTTCCCAAACTGTGGTGTGTGCACCCCTTGTGGTGCGCGAGTGCCATCTAGGCACAACATGAAAAGGCTAATGGTGGTGCTATGTTATTTTAAATATATTATGTCAATATATGGCAAGTATATGCAGAATATGGCCTATGCTGCATATACCATATTCCAGGTTCATATTATGTGGATAAATAGGAAACATGTCTATATAGCTTATACAATTTATATTTCCATGTGGAGGGGGTGTGTCAGCTAGGTCGGGATATAACAGGGGGTGCATGGCCAAAAAGGTTCAGTTGGGCTGTGGGGTTGTATTGTGCATGGCAGGGGTGTCACGCCTGTGGTCACCTTGTACTGCAATATATATATATATATATCAGTGTTTTCTGCTGGGTGGGTGGGCAGCAAAAGGAAGCCAATGAAGGGAATGATGCGCAGCCTGCGTAGCTAGTTCAGGCAGACAACTCATGAACACACCCGGTTGGTGAGGGAGTCTCGTGACTAGTCACGTGCTCTGATCGGCGCTGCTTTTTAATCTGCTGCATTAGTCCTGTCATTCCTATGTTGCTCCGCTGCTGTGCGGTCGCTCCTGCTGCCTCTGCCTGCTCCTGCCACCTCGCTGCTTGTTGCTGCTCTGCTTGCTGCTCTGCCCATGAAATTGTTTTGCATCCCACCGCCTCCCCAGCATCCACCTGTAGGCTCTGTCTCTCACTCCCCCCGGAGGGTCTTAATTCTTTCTCTGTTTAGCTTAATTCTATTCGGCTTATTCAGTATCTCCTCTAAAAATTTATAGTCCTATTCTCAGCAGGGGTGGGAATGAATTGGGACAGAGCCCTGACGACAATCTATGCTTCACATATCTGCGCTGCCTTTATGCTCAACATTTCTGCGCTGCTATCTATGCTCAATAAAATGATATTCCAAACTAATTCTAAGACTTGTCTGACTGAAATAAATTCAATATCAAACATCGAGTATGAATCTTGGCTGTCTTCACTCCTCTAACCACTGGTTTATAAAACTACCACTAGATGCTGCTATTGCATAAGCTGCTGTCCGGCACGGTTCAGGAATATGGTCTCATGCCTGAAACATTTGGCCCTTTCAGGACAAAACTTCTACCGTGGAGGACGTGGTCAAGGTGGGCATCGGGGCGGAAGACCCAATTACGGAGCTCCCTACAACAACAGCCAGGGGAAAAGGGTAAACTAAAGAGTCTGCCGAACAGGTCAAAATATCACAATGTTGTCTATTTTGAGTTTTTTGTCATCCATAATAATCTTGCTTTTAACCCAACAGCAGAAAAATAAGAAGGAACCAGAATTTACACATTTTTGTGACACATGTGACCGGGGTTTTAAAAACCAAGACAAGTATGACGAACACATGTCCCAGCATGTCAAGGTAATTGACAAATCTACTCATGAATTGCTTTTCACACATTCGCCTTGTTTGCTTATGGCATTTGTCACATTATTCATTACTGGTAGCAGTGCTGTGATTTAAACTGTTTGTTTTTCAGTGTTCAGTTTCAGACTGCAACTTCACTGCTCATGAAAAAATAGTCGCCATCCACTGGAGAAATGTAAGTGTACTAACTAACTGTGGTGACGTCTTAACAAGTCGCCTAGTAAGCAGGAAATTACCAATTTAAGAATGTTAAGCAAAAAATAAATCAGACGATTATCCTCTTGAACCCTGGTGTTCTGGGGCGAACATTAGCAGCAATTAGCTGATCAACAAGCTTTGCTATTTATTTTATTATTATTTTTTTTTATGGCGTTTTGCCTTTATAGTTATTAGTGAAGAGAGACAGGAAAGAGGGACAGAGAGAAGGGGAGAGACATGCAGAAAAGGTCGTCATGAACGGGACTCGAGCCTATATGTGGCATGCGCCTGGACCACTAGGCCAGCAGGCGCCCAAGCTTGGCTATTTTCAGTATATTGTTAAAGAGCTTAATGTTCATGCTTATATCATTTTCACCCATATGTCAAGTGAAGAAGACTAGTACTTACGAGTAATGCAGCAAAGTCAAGTATTTGAAATTTAAGCCTGCGTTTGTCATCATAGATCTACCAATTGAAGTTCTAATTCCATTAGAACATTTTGAAGCCTGCCTTTGCCTTAAAGATGCACCGTGTAACTTTACTAATTCTGCCCCGGATTTGAACCAGGCTCCCTGTGCAAGTGCTGACATTTTGTACCAATGAGCTAATCGAGTCCGTCTGCTTGCTCTGGGGATAAATTGAATCGTAAAGATTCTGTGTCTACTCTATTCAGAAGTTTCATAGTGCCACATAGTAGCTGCTGTCATGTGCAGCAAGCTAATGGGGATCTAATAAATAAATCAAATCACTTTAATAGGAAAGAAAAAAACTAACAAACATAAGAGTAAACTTTACTATTTGTGCTCATGCGTCATGGAATGCACTCATCACTGAATCATTGGACCACGCTGAATGGCGCCGCTCAAATTTGAGACAGTCACTCGCTCCATAGGGCTGGGCGATGAGGACAAATGACCAATTCACCAAATACCTGTATTGATAGTGTGACGATGATATCATAATTGTGGATATAACTTTATTTTCATTTTTTAAATCGGGAAAAGAATAGGCAATGTTATCACATGAATCATATCTAAACTCCCAGCAGATATCTAGTCTCATAGCAGGGAGGGTATCTACTGTATAATATATATTTTCTTCCAAAATTAAATCTACAATCTACACTACAGAACCATGCTCCAGGAGCTAGAAGAATCAAGCTGGACACACCGGACGAAATTGCAAAATGGAGAGAGGAGAGGCGCAGGTCAGTATTAATAAAAGCTGCAATATGAACACCATAGATTATTGTTTGTCTTTGATACAGCATGTCTTCCATAAGCATTGCTTTGGTATCACCTAGTGGTCGCCATTATGCAATGTATGCAGTGAATGCACCCACTTACCTAATGTCGTACCCAATGACCCGCTTCTTTACCATTACACCACTAGATGGCACAATTAAGCCACTCTCTTCCATCTCAAAATGTACAGTACCTGCTTCTCAAAAACCAAACCCTTTAATGATGCTTGATTATATAATGCACAACATTTTCACAGCTAGGATCTGCCAAGTGAATTGTTGCCTCGGGATAATAACACATTATGTTCAATTATCGTTTAACAGAACTCCAATTATGTACTTTTGTTCAGGAACTACCCGTCACTTCAGAATGTGCAGAAGAAGAGAAAGTTGATGGAGATCAGAGAGGAGATGGGAGGTGTCCTGGAAACTGCGCAGTTTGGGTATGTATTGTGTATAATGAATATAATACTTCCACTAACACAGTATAGGTGTATTCCATTTAGACCTGAGGCTGATTCTAAAAATAAAAATAAAAAAAATCTGAAAAACCTGTTTCTATGTCAGTGGTTCTCAACCCTTTCCCATGTCAAGGACCCCCAGAATTATCTGTATTTGGTCGAGACCCCCATCTGAAAATATGTTGCTCCAGGGACCCCTCAGAAGCAAAGACTTGAGTTAAAAATGTTTGCTCTGAAAGGATATATATTCAATGTTTTTTTCCCGAAAATAGATCTACAAGCCCACACAAGGTTGTAGATTTGCTATTTGTCAATCATCTGCCTATTTTAACCACTTATACTTAGTAGACCCGGGTCCCCCAGGCAGGGATCTATTCTAGGCCCCTTGCTGTTTTCGCTAGTCTATAGTAAATATCCTCACTGAAAATGGCTGACCTACAACCTCGACGTGCTGTGTGAACTCGTAAGATCTGCTGTTTTCACCGAATGCTCGCCCCGGAACCAAGGATAGTAGAGCAAGGATAGGAAGCGAAGACCATACTTCCGTACTACGGTGGAGTCCTGGGAGTAAACAGACATGCGCAATGGAGACCAGGACGTGGTACATGCACGTTGCGCATGTCAGTTTCCTCCCAGGACTCCACCGTAGTACGGAAGTATGATCTTCGCTTCCCGACCTCTTTAGATAGACCTTGGCTGAGTCGCGGGCGTGTGCACGAAACTAGCATGTGCACAACAAATTCACGGGACAGCGCTCACGTATACGCTTGCGTTAACGCAGCACGATTTCTCAGCACAAAAACGCAGGTCTCATTGAAAATGAACAAGGCGCTATGTATCGCTCCTTGTTTGAAAGGCCCTAAAAGCTTCCAAAAAAATTCAGAAAATGTCAAAAGGTCAATAAATAAATGGCATATATACAAGCTCACAACTCATTTCAAGGTGGTGCAGCGTGATCTTGTAGATTTTAAATTATTTTGCACAGCACTCACTGTTGTGTGAGTGCTTCATCGATTTTTTTTGATGTATGAAAAAAGGTTACAAATAAATAATATAAACATTTGACATGAAATAATTGAATGTGTTGCACCCCTACAGTACTTACTTACAAGCTACAAGCTTGTGGATGTGCTATCTAAGCTTTCATTTGTGCAAACTTTCTAATCTGAAATATTTGAAAAGGTCTGCCGAAAAGGGCCGGGCGCCAGGCTGATTGTGATTAAGGACTGTAAGTGTCCAGAGCACACTATCCTGCCAATAAATGTAACAAATGTGTGCTGTAGTTACAAGCTAGCTAATTGTAATGAGAGCTGAGTAAAGTTTTGTGTTCTTAAAACTCAATGTTTAGAATCGTCCTCAGTCCTAATTTAGAACTGAGGCCGATTCTGAATGACGACTCCTTATGCATGTTTTCCTAGATATCATCGCTGTCGGGAAGAAACCTCATATCTCCATAGTCTAACTTGATGTGTTTGTTTTTTTGTAAATTAACTCCCTACGGCGTCACACAAAAGTAGCAGATTAGCAGGCTCCCAAGTGCAGCGCAAAGCCACACGTTTTGAGCTTGTCGATCTGCTTTGGCTACCTTTGAATTTGAATCTTGAAAAGTTTACAGTTTTGGACGGTTTCCACCCGAGACTCGACATACGATTATGTTACTGTGAAGTGTTTCCATGCTTCTAGATTAGCTACGCAGTGAAGCAGCTAAATAAAGTATTTGTTTTATTATTATTATTTTTCAGAGTGCGTCTACAACTATACAGGACGCAGAAGATGGGCTGGGCGGTCAGAGCAATGCAGAACATCCCTCAAGGAACATTCATTTGCGAGTGAGAATTGGCATGAGACGTGAATACAATGAATACAATGTTCTTTTTGTCGTCCAGTCTTCCACAAAAGGCTTTTGGTTCCATATGTGTATACTCTTTGGAGTTGCAGACCCGTAAGGTCTCATTTTGTTCCTTTACTATCTAGAAGAGAAATGCCAGCACTCGTATGTCCTTTTTCACATGATTTAATTTACCTCTGACGAGCAGCAGACGTGTTTCGACCTTGTTAGCCTTTATTTTCGTTAATACCGGTAATGTTTTATTAACGCTTTAATTATCGAGCCTTGCACCTAGAAGGACTTTCTTAACTTGGAGTGTTGCGGGTTGTCTGCTTCGGCAGCATTTTTGTCTTCTTCCTTTACTATCTGTCATTTAGCTGGGTACCCCCTTAAGGACCCCTGGAGGTCCCCGGACTGCCATAAATTGAACCTTAGCATTAACTGTTGATTCCACAGGTATGTTGGGGAGATTATATCGGATGCAGAAGCTGACAGAAGAGAGAATGACTCTTTCCTCTTCACCCTTGACAATAAGGTGAAATAAATACAAATGTAATGCTTTTATTAGGTTTTACATGCACTGGTTTCATAACATTAATAATGACATAGTATTTCAACATTCCTACAAAATCATTATAAAATACTTACAATACAATAATATACAATAACTGTATAGTAGTCTCAGTTTCCAGCTGGGAAACTATTTTCTTTCATTGGTGTTTCACCTTGATTGCATCTAAACCGTAACATTTAACTTAACAAGAACGATGGCTAAATCTAATTTAACCTAATCTCACAGAAATTATCCTAATCTAAAACCTGGAGAAGAGACTCCACTCTGCTTTCAGAAGGTGGCATACGTCTTTCCAGTTCCAGTACATTTTCCCATAGTTTAATTTGATTGGCCCAACCGGAAACCTGTGAAGGACAGTGTGTTTCTGTTTTAATCCAATCAAACAAAACTATGGCCCCCTGCCGAGCCAATCAAACGAAGCTATGGGAAAATGTGGAAAAATTTAGAATAGTGAACGAATATACCACCTACAGTTATTGTCATCAGTTGTCAACAGCAGTTTTACTACTACTACTACTACTACTGGTTAGTTGTTATTAGTTAGTTAGTTAGTTGTTAGTTAGTTAGTTTGTTATTTTAGATTTCTTGATCCTCTATCTAGTATGGCCAGTCAATGAAAGCTCGAATGAGAAAGTAATGAGTAAAAAACGCTTGTGTGTTTCCTCTGCGTGGCTCCCCTACCTCCGAAGGTGGGTGACGTGCACTGCATCGACGCGCGTCTCTTTGGCAACGTGGGCCGTTTCATCAACCACCTGTGTGAGCCCAACCTGCTGGCGGTGCGCGTGTTCACCATGCACCAGGACCTGCGCTTCCCCAGGATAGCCTTCTTCTCCAGCAGGCCCATCCAGGCAGGACAACAGATCGGGTGAGTGAGTGGTCGAATGTCTACGACGGTGGTTCTTAAAGTGGGCTCCAGGGGTCCAAATGGACCCATTAGGGTCCACTTTTACACTCTCAGAGTTAAATTAACATTGCCTTTACAATATAGATTTGAGTCTCAGAGATAGAAATTCCATTAAATGGGGGTCTCGTAGCCTATAAAACGGGTTGAGAATCACTGCTAGAGCCGTATAAATCTTCTCTTATGATGGTGAAAAAGTTTGGGAACCACTGGACTACGATGAATTTACCCATGTACCAAGCCCTGTTTTATACTTGCGTCAGTACTACCTCGGTATATCTGACTGAACTAACTCTGCAAGCTACTTTTGTTTTTCTTGACCACAAATGTTAAGAATTGTAATTTAGATTTAGACAGACGCCAGGCTTATTGTTTAGCTGGTATCCTATACTTTCAAAGTCCAGATTGAGCCCAGATTAGCATATTGCTTAGACAGATGCTCGGTTCGTGGTTTACCCGGTATCGTAGTTCCTTGAGGCGCTACGCTGTTCTCTCTGCTGTCTATTTAGCACAGTAATGTTATTAATTTATCTTGTCTTTATTGTCACGTCGCTCTGGATAACACCCGTCTGCTAAATACCTAAATTGTCACTTAGTCGTATGGATGTTCCCCTTTTTTTGTCCTGCCTGCAGGTTTGACTATGGCGATCACTACTGGAGGATCAAGAACAAGTACTTCAGCTGCCAGTGTGGCTCTGCAAAGTGCCGTTACACGTCCACCAACGGCGTCCAGGCTGGCCACAACTCCTGCTGAGATGTCGAGTGGCCCAACGAACGGCGCAGTTCTGCTGCCAGATAGATACCGTAGAGGCGTAGATAGATAAGAGGCATGACTCACTTGAAAACCCAACTCCCCTTCAGGCACGTGCACACAGACATCAAAGGGCGGCTGGCTTTTTGAGCTCTGGCCCTTTTTACCCATCTGTTAAAAAAAGAAGAACTGCCCTCCCCAGACCATGAATGCAGAATTTACTACGGTGAAAAGAAATGCAAATGCTCCTCTCTCCATGCCATACCCCCATCCATTACCCATTCAGGAGCACTCTCCTGAACTTGAACACAGCATTTTGCGTTGAAGGAATTTGTTTTAGAAATCACATCTCCAGTAGTTAAAGAGTGCAGGGGGATAGCAGATCTACAAACTCTCAGTGCGTCGCATTCAGAGCTTGCAGATCCCGCTACCTTCGAAATTTATTTTTTTGTGTGCAAAAAACACTGACATTCTCTGCACGTGCCTGCTCCCCTCCTTAGTTACTAACAAACGGTTTGTGCTTTGAGTGATCCTCAAAGATCAACACGTAACCAGAGAACACCTCTAGAAAGTAATACGCAACGGTTTCCAGACATTGCCCATGGGGTTAACAGACTTGTGGAAGTTGCTACCAGCCAGGGCCAATGAGACTCTGATGAATAGTTTTTTTCTAATTTTAGATGAAGCCCTGAAGTCAACCTGGGTCTGTGGAGCTAGTGCAAAATGTGTAATATATGTTGTACAAAATGCATAACCCGCTTTCATCCACTGTCTGCCTGTATGTTCTCAATATCACTCCAACTTGTCATAATAGAAAACATTTTTCAAAAACTTTTCAAAAATAGCAAAATTAGCCGATTTACAAGCTCACAGCGGATCGCATCTTGGCATGTTGTGAGCTTGTCGATGGCCAATTTTTCTTATTTGTCGTATGAGAAGTATATGGCTTAATGCATCAAAACTGGGGAAGCATCTGTGTCATTTTAGATTTGTGCGTTTACTATTTAAAAAAAGCGGGGGGGGCGCAAGAAAAAAAAGTTTGGTAATTATCACTGCCTAAAGGTTTCCGTCAACACACATCCATTCCCTGTTGAACCTGCCCTGTGCCAAAATTTGTGACGATATCACCTATATTACATGAGATGAGTCCGATTCAATTGTTTAGGCGGTGTCTGTGTATTGCCACCCACTTCGGATGTTATCATCCCTTATCACAGGAAATGTTGAAAATCAGCACCAAAGAAACTGACAGGTATGTGAAAATCGCACATACTGGGAAAAACCCAGCTTTATATGACATGACGAGGCGACACCTTGGGGTTAGGGCTAGGTTTGGGGTTTGGGGTAGGGTTAGTAATAGTAATGTTTGACAAATACCACTAAGTATTCCCACGTCCCACGCTACCAGTGAATGTCAACGTCTGCTGTCTATCAAAGGCAGTGCACGATTATTTTTATAGCACGGTACTTCTCAACCTGTTCTGGATCAGGACATTAACCCACTTAACTGGGCCACATGCATTTTCAGAGCGTGTTTATTTTCAATGATCAATCGATGAACAAAAGAAGTGAACACAATTATTTTTCAATTGTTTTAAAGAAAAATACGAAATATATATATATATTTTTTAATATTAATTGTCTTACTAAAATCTTAGTATTTTCACAGTATAGCACATTTCAACAACCAGGCAATTAAAGTTATTTTGCATGAAATATTTAGTCTTGAGACAGATAATACAAAAGCAACATTGAAAAGGACATCTGTAAACAGTAAACTGTAAGATAGTGTACGAGAACTGATTAAAACACCTCAGTAAAATGTGCGAGGAAGGAAGGCACTGGAGCAACACAGTTTATTAAGCCCTTATTTTATTCACAGGTGCAAGTAAAAAATGACAACGTTTCGATGTATCAGTCACATCTTCGTCAGGTCATACCTCAGTAAAACGCAACAGCAAACAATGACTTGCAGTTTTCTGGAAGAGTTTTCCTGATGTGTGATGCATAAAAAACTGAATTTAACATTTTGTGCTCATTTTTCTATTTTAATTGACAGTTTTCTGAAATACCTATGTTTCTACATCAGTGGTGCTCAAACTATTTAATGTCAAGAACCCCCAAACTGATGTGCATGTGACCACCGACCCCCATCTCAAAACATTTTGTTCCAGGGACCCCCAGAAGCAAAGACTTGAGTTACAAATGTTCGCTTTAAATATACACTGTATAATCTGACTGTATATATATATATAGATTTGTAAAAGTTTTTTTTTTTTAAATCGATACTCATATCTGCTATTTTTGAGCGGTGCCTAACCGCACCATTACGTAGCAATGTGTGTATGTATGTCTCTGTGTACGAGTACCAAAACATGCAACACTGCAACTCTGTATTTTCTGCACAGTTTAAGACAATGGCAGGCTCACCCAAACCCAGCCGCTTGAATACTTTTCCCACCGCACATAAGAACTTATTTCCTGACATGAAGCCACGCCGCCGTGCCTGATTGGTCGGTGTAAAACTGGTCAAGCTGTCATGGCGGCGCCACAATAACAACAGCGTTGCAACCTGCTTGCGGTTAAGGTCAGGTTAGGAGTTTGGGGTAGCGATAGTAATAGACTAACCCTAAGCCAAACCCCAAAACTAACCGATGTTTGACATGGGTAGGGTTAGGTTTTGGGGTTTGGCTTAGGGTTAGTCGGCGGGCGGCTAGCCGCCATGATAGTTTTACACCGACCAATCAGGCGTGGGGGGCGTGGCTTCATGTCAGGAAATGCGTGGAAAGAGTGTTGGTAATTCCATAGAGGCAACCCAGCCGCCCCCCTGGGCGTGTTCCTGGGGGTCTGGAACTCTGGACATTCCTGGGGATCTCCCAGGGACCCCCCAGGAACACCTAAAGTCCCGTAACTCTGTCATTTCTCGACAGTTTTGGATGGGGGGCAGCATGCCGAAAGCGGGCCGGCCTCCTGGCCGTGTTTCTGGGGGTCTTGATTGTTCCGGGGACCCCCCTGTCCCCAGG
>OOFJ01139229.1:0-16584 GCA_900323375.1 Benthosema glaciale
ACGTAAACTCACCGTTATATATATCTAAACATGGCTCAGTTTTGGACATCTCCAAAGGCGCTGCGCGCGGCAGACTGACTGAAGCAACAGACAGTCAGTTTGTGGAGCGCTCAGAGTAAGGTGGAGCGGCGCTTACTAACGGGTGGTTTTAATCTCCACTATCGCCACCCCAAATGAGTTTGACCAAAATAACAATTTAGGGGAGAGCGACAACACGCCCAAGACCACACCTCCAAGTGTCGGCATAATGAATTGCGTGCGGCGGGTGCCACCAAAATAACAATAGGGCATCTAGCATGCCCATTTAACGGGCATAGGGACGCGACAACGGCTTTAGAACAGCGTCTCGGATTTAGCTGGTAACGAAATTCGAGCCCTATATATTATATAGATATTGTGCATATTGCGTATAGGCTAGCTTTCTTTTATGGCTTGACCCTGTCTTATCGCTGCTTGCAGCTATATTGTCAATTTGTCACTTGAATTTAAGGGTGAAGTCACGTATTGACATGTTCCGGTCATTTTTGGGGGGTCACTGGGGGCCACGCAGTAAAAGTAAATAATCCACAAAACTAGTGTCATTTGTATTGTTGACCTATTTTTAAAATATTAGAGCAGTGTTCTATCACACAGAACTATGCTTTTTGTGTCCATCCATATCACTACACCCAAAATGTAGTTCCATGTGAAAGAGAGGTCAAAGTTGAACGAACACTGCTCTAATATTTTAGAAATAGGTCAACAATACAAATGATGTTAGTTTTGTGGATTCATTTACTTTTACTGTGTGGCCCCAGTGGCCCCCACAAATTGACCGGAACTACTTACTATTCACCAAAATTGCAAGTAATTCATACAATTTAAGTTTAAAAAAAAATCTGAACTATCCCTTTAATGGGGTTTTCCATTATTATGTGTTATGTCACATAATAATGTAACACTAAAAGGTTTTACATTATTATGATGCACGACATTATTTGACATCACACTTGTGATAAAGAGTGACTATTTAACCACAATTCAATTGAATGGTTCCTATCCCAGAGTCATTGTTGCAACCCTAATGATGAGGCACGCACGTGTTATCTTTAAATTATGGTACTTTCAAAGTGCTTAATCTTGATTTTGCGGAAGCAAACCTTCAACTACTTTGAAGGGTAAAAAACAAACTCAGCCGAGCAGTCTCATTGGCTGCTGCAGTGAGTTCAAAGGGTATACTGTACGGCAGAGCCATAGAAAGTAGACAGAGTTACGCAAACTCCGTTCACTTCATGGGCCAGGCTCTTCTACATAGACTTCTATTGAATGGGACGGTTGTCTCCATTAAAATGCATTGGAGTCTATGGGCTCGCGCGAGTACATGAACCACGTGACCAGGCTGTTTTCTGCCCCTCAATATCGCAACTCTGTCTAATACTCTGGCTCTGCTGTACAGCTGCTAGGAGGATCAGGATTTATTTAGAGTATCATGCTAGTTGGTAATAGCACTCGTTTATTTGTGTGACGGATAGCGAAGAGTCTTTTCGCCCAATTTATCGGATAGTATCTACATAATAATACACCATATTTGGCATGCCATGCATCCGTAATGTGTCCTATCCTGGACTTGCATAACATTCATGTGAGTGGAGCCAACCTTGACATGCTAACATTAGCTGAATAGCTCGCTATAGTTAGCTAGTGTCCTTCCTTCCAAATGTCTCAATAGGTTAGGGTGTTAAAAGGATCACTGTGTAGACCAGACGAAAATAGTACTTTAAATGGGGTCTGTCAGACTATTGACATCGATAAGACTTTTATCATGTCCTTCCTACAGGACAGCAGTAGGTTCGACCAAAACATTAGCCCACGGTGCAAGATGCACTGTGTACTGCAGAAGACACTTTTGCAGGTCTTCAAGACAACAGAACTGTATGCCAGCTTGGGTTATTGACGAGTATGGTACCAATGCCGTCCTGAGGTTCACAGACGAAGCCACCCTCCCCACTGTCACTGACAGTGATGTGATGATCCA
This sequence comes from Benthosema glaciale, assembly GCA_900323375.1. NCBI lineage: Eukaryota > Metazoa > Chordata > Actinopteri > Myctophiformes > Myctophidae > Benthosema > Benthosema glaciale. The sequence goes on from OOFJ01139229.1 coordinate 2,015, forward strand.
GGTCCATGCTGCTAGCCTTAATCCAATCGATATATCGATGAGGGGTAAGTGGTAGCTATACTGTGCACTTTTAATATGCATTCAAATTTCATGTTTCAAGGTTGAATGTTTAATATCGACTCATGGTGGTCAGGTTTGGTGCATTTTGTAGTTTTAATTATTGTGTTACAACTCTTTTAACAGTAACTATACTATTAAATTGCAAGAAATGCATTCAAATTGTATCAAATGCATGAAGAAACAGTAACGATAAGAGACATTTAAAAGGAACCATTGAAGCTGTGAGACGTGACAATAATGTCAAATAGAGATTCATGTTGAACCAGCTGTCAACTGATGATGTGTTCTTTGGCTAGCTCTGCTCTGGTCCATAGAGTCATAGATATATGTCTATGCATAGAGTAATAAAAGGATAGATTCAGCCAGGACTGGAGTGACGTGACAGCCCTGCCCCCCTGCTAGTCATTTCAGTAGAAGAAGCATAGAGTACAGGATAGAGACCGAACTGGAGCGATAGCCCCGCCCCTCGCTGTTAATTTCAATAGAAGTTGCTCAGTGGCGTTTTTAAGCACCCGGAAGACTGCCGGAAGTATTATAAGCACGAGTGAGCGGAAGTTTAGCCTGGCCCAGAGTGGTGTAAGAAGAGTGGCGACACGCTTTGATCTCGCCGCCAGAGCGGGTGCCTATGGGCTACAGTTCCAAACATTGGAACTGTCCCAATTTTGAGATAGAATGAGCACAGTAGAGCACTTCCGCTTTCCAGGCGTTCTATTGGAGTCAACGGGCGTGTCACTACTCTCCTTCTACATTGCTCTGGTCACAACCTAAATTTTGGGGTCCTGGCTGACGCACGTGACGTCATGAACGTCCGTCCACTTCCATTAACGTGCTGCACTTCTCGCCACTAGGGGACCGGCTGCTTCAACACTGGAGAGCTTCACTGGGGGCTTGAGTAGAAGTTGCTCAGTAGCGTTTTGAAGCACCCGGAAGAACCGTCTACTTCTGCATTTTGACAACCAAATTTTGGTGGTCAAATGCGGAAGTGCACCTGAGCATTCAATGTTAAACCCGAGGTGCACTGGCTTTCCTCGTCATAAATGCAGGGGCTCGCCTGCATTCTCAGCTCTGGCCACTAGGGCCGGGTGCTTCAACGCTGGAGAGCTTCCCTTGGGGCTTGTTAGAGCTATGTGACTTTCGACTTCCTGCGCTAGCATGATATGCAGACCAGCCTCTCGGAAATAAAAAGTTTTCGCTACTCACCAATATTACAAAGACGGTTTGTGTGATGACAATGCCTACTTTCCACAGTGGATGCACTCTGAGCCTCCCACCAAAAAACAAAATTCTCACCAGAATAAAAGTACTTTTAGTTACTCCACTGCGCCTCATTTTCTGGCCAAAAAGGGAATTTTGTACCTGTGGTGGAAAGGCGTTGTCATCACACAAACCGTCTTTGTATTGGTGAGTAGTGAAATCGTTATTTCGTCGAGAGGCTGGTCTGCATTTCATGCGAGCGCAGGAAGTCGAGAGTAGCATAGCTAGACTCTAATGCAACAACATTGGAGATATGGATCAGAGCTAGCCTTTGGCAAGGTGACAGAGGCTTTACATGCGTTACTTTGATTCTAGGTGGGTATGGGGCTACTCTGCTGAACCTCAGACGGGATCCCAAATCATTGATGCAGAATGACAGTGCATTTCCTCTGATACTGGGCCGTGATGTCTCTGGCGTGGTGGTGGACTGTGGCTCTGGAGTGACCCATTTCAGCCCAGGAGATGAGGTAATGCTCTGGCCTGTCCCCTGTTGGATCCGCCCTGCAGACTTACAGTTAAAACAAAAACATGTATTTGACCACAGAGGAAATGTGACGACGCAAAGTGAACAATAAAATCCTACAATATGAATTAAAGTTAATCTTACATTATGTATTACTTATTTAACCCCAAATTAATTACTTATTTAACCCCAAACGAAACAACAAAGAGTTGGCTTCCAAATTGCCTGATTCACAGCCTGTTGATTGGCGTCCTGTTTCAGGTGTGGGCTGCGGTGCCTCCATGGAAACAAGGAAGCCTTGCAGAGTTTGTGACTCTTACAGAGTATGAGGTACAGTATGAGTTGATTCTATCTATCTTACACACACACACACGCACGCACGCACGCACGCACGCACGCACACACACACATTTTATATTGTGCCCAAAAAGTATATTCAACAGAGAAGCTGGGGTCCTGTGAGGCTTCCCAGACTGGAGAAACAGGCTTTGTTTCGATGACTTGGTTTTGTTTATTTTTGGTGAAGTTGGACCCCTCTTTTCACCAGTGAGCACCAGTGAGTCTTTCCTGGCAGGGCATTGGTTGAGAACCAAATGTATACAGTAGTAGAAATCTTTGGTCAAATTGAGTGGCAATGTTAAAAAAGTCAGCTACAGCATACAGCATTATTTTATTTTTATTTTATTATTTTTTTCTGCAAACTGACATCCTGCGGGACATTTTGTTCATTGTTCAACCTTGTATGGAATGTAATTCCATATGATCTCTCAGTTTTCAAGCGAGCAGCAGCAAGGGTATGAGTGTCAGAGCAAAACAGCAAAATGAACAGCAAAATGCCTGGAGGAGGTATGCCCTGTTATGTTATCCTGCAGCCGTTTACGGTACATTAATTAATTGGGATTAAGTTATTCTGGTTGCGTGAGCCTCTGAGGCAGCAATTAGGCAGACAGACAAACTGCCCTGTGTTTCCTCTGAACCCCCTGGCTTGTTTGGAGTCGTTCCCTTGGCTTGCTGGAAGCTCTGTTCACATGGCAGCTTCTGGGTGGTTCTCGTCACACAGTAAAATATTCCTCAGTGTTAATTTAAATCTTGAGAGTGTAACCATTTGGTTACATTTGTATACTCGGTGAGTTATAAATTGACAAATTAACACAGATTTTACTGTCTGTGGCCACTTTGACTATGCTTGCTGAAGTTGAGCTGGTGTTTGTTTGTGTGTTACAGGTCTCCCACAAACCAAAATCGCTGAGTCACATGGAGGCAGCATCCATTCCCTATGTAGCCTCTACCGCCCTGTCTGCCCTCGTCAATGCAGGTGGCCTTTGCAGAGACAACTGCTCCGACAAAAGGCAACTATCACTCCCTCCAGCCATGCCTCCAGCCTCCAGCCATTACATTAGATTCATTACCCTAATTTCCAAATAATCCCAATTAGTGTATGTGTTCCCAAATGTTTCCATGCAATAGACCCCCAAATAGCCAAAATCTCTTGCTGTGGGCTCCCTTTTTGTGAAATGTCTTCCAGAAAGTCCCCCAGAAAATAGCCTATCTATAAGCAAATGTTTGACAGTTCCAAAATAGGTACACCAGGGTAAAAGCAACGGATTTGTGAAAATCAACTGAATTTGAGTTGGAAAGAAAATCATATGTACATACATTTTTATGTGGTGATTATTAACAAAACATCGTACAATTTGGTCCCGCTCGCAGCCTCCCCGACTTGAAAAACCAGTGTTGTAGTTGTCTGACTGTATTTATCATCACACATGCATGCTTCTCTACTGTGACTGACTACTGTTTCCCAATTGTTTTTCTTCCAGAGTTTTGATCACTGGAGGATCAGGAGGCGTGGGAACATTTTCTATTCAGGTAAGTCAAACTCCACAAGCTCCATCAGCAATCATATCTGACCGTTTTCAACTCGGCGTGAATATGCGCCAACAGCACTCGGGAGGGAACAGTGGTGAAGTTAGCTGCCCACCACTGTGGAGTCGGCGCTCGGGGGTTAGAATGCCACCGTGGTGCATCCGGCTTTGCAGAGTGTTTATACGAATACAACTGGCCCCTGTGCGGGTGGGGGGAAGCTGGGCAGAGAGGGCCATAATTGTTACTGCATGTATTGTGCATGTACCTTACGGGTTGGGTTGGAGTGGCGCGGTGGCGCCTGTTAGCAGGGGGTGTTGGTTGGGAGGGGTAGGGCGGGGAGGCTTTACGTCCTCCTGTTGGGGGCTCTTCAATGGCAGGTGAGTCATTAGGATACAACAGCAGTAACAACACAGGAATGGGTGTGGGGAGGAAATAATTGGCATAACAACTACATCGTGGAGGGGAAAAAAAGGTTTAAAAGGAAAAAAAAACATGCGTGCACTGATTGACATGTATTTCTTTACCTGTGTGTGTGTGTGCTGCCAGTTATTGAAAGCTTGGGGTGCCCACGTCACTGTAACATGCTCTCACAACGCGGAGGGACTTGTTAGAGGACTGGGAGCCGACGAGGTGGTGGACTACACCGCAGGGGACGCGGCTGCACAGCTGGAGACGATGGAGAGGTATGTGTGATTATGCTGGAAACCGTATCAATACCCAATCGGAGCGTGTCTCTGGAGAAGAGCGGAGGAACAAACAGGTGCAATGATATCCATGGCTTATTCTTAGAAGAGTGAATGAAATGGAGCAGAGAATGTTCTCTTCCAGAAATAGGCCCCTGTGTCACCAATCACCATGTCAGTTTGTCTTGTTTTATGTCCGATGGAGTGTGGAGCAAGTACAAAGTAATGAAAGAGTTGTGCGTGGCTCTAATAGCTGAGTGTTTTTTTCCCTCTACCTTCTCTAAAAAGCAAGGAACATCTGATTCACTTCCTGTAGTTTCCATGGAGACCTGACGCGATGCTAGATGCCCCTATTCCGCAGCCTCCATCCTCCCATCTTCTCGAAATAAAATCACTCAACCATAACCTCCTCTCTGACCCAAACCCAAATTAGCACATTAACAAGGCGATTTGGCATACTGAATTTAGTCCACGATCTTGTAACTCTCATCATCCCGTCAGGATGTTTTTTTTTTCCATCCATGCGTAGCAAAGCTGAAACAATTTTGGCTCCCAGATACTCCCCCCTGTTCATAAGGTCTGACACTGTGCAGGTTTGATGTGATTCTCGACAACGTGGGCGGTGAGACGGACCAGTGGGCTCTGGGCCTGCTGAGGTCCTGGGCTGGAGCCAAGTACGTCACCCTGGTATCGCCCTTCCTCCACAACACTGACGCCATGGGCCTACTGGATGGAACCATCCGCTCAGGCTTCTCCCTGCACAACAAGGCCATACAGGTAAACAAGCATTTGAGCTTTCTTAGTGAATTTATTCACATAAAAGTGAGACGTAGGTAAAAAGATATGTATATTCTTTTCTTTTTTACTGACTTGTCTTTAAACCACCTGCCAGAAGAAATATTAATTAGTGCCTTGATGTGGAATACATTTACAATACAGTTCAGAGTTCAGTGAGCCTTGGGAAAACAACAATCATGTAGTAAAAGCAACATCTGAAAATTAGTTATTTTAGATACGTTTGATTGTCCTATTGGCATTCATGTAGATTAGAAGATTAACAGATGTCTAAGAATATATTACTATATTTAGGAAATGGAGGATGGACTGGAATTTAAAAATGTATCAGAAATAATTGCCAATGGAAAGGATTTTTTGGAGGTCCATTTAACAGCATAACCAGCCGTTACTGTTTAATGCCGCAGAAATCACCTTTATATGTTGTAATTGGTCATCAACAATCATCAACAGAGAGTGCACAATGTCAAGAATTACGCAGTACTGCCACACCTCGCATCAAAGTTCAATGACCTTAACACAAAATGAAAATGACATCACAGACTAGTGAAATGGGTGTCCACCTGTTGCAGCTGGTGGATGTTTTTGTTTTGCTCTGATTAAGCCTCCACACATCAGACGGATTGATGTTGGATTAGGGCAATGAAGAGGCTTGCAGGAACCTGCCTCTGCTTTTGTAATGGATTCTTTATTCATGAGAGTAGTTTATGCTTGATCAGCTGTAGCATACGCTGCAGGGTGTAATAAACCTGACGGCATATGTGCAGAAGAGAGAATCTCAATACTTAATTTGTTTTTGGTCTCTCTCTCTCTCTCTCTCTCTCTCTCTCTGTCTCTGTGAGAAAGCTCCGTGTGTGTGTGTGAGAAAGCAGTGTGTTCCCTTTAATTCCAACCGCTCTTGTTTGCGGAGCGTGTGTGTAATAGGTGTAGTGCGTTTGGACTGAAACGGAGGGGAGAGTGGATGAATAGTTGGGAACAGGGTGGGGCTGGCTCTGCTCTGGGGACTGAGTCAGTCAAGTTATCCTTGGGTTGTGCTGCTCAGGCATGGCTGACGGCAGAGCTGGCGGCATTAGGGTTTGTGTGGATGTGTGTGTGCCGTGCGTGCGTGTGTCATTTGCTGAAGCAGCAGTATTTGGCCAGATTGTGGCTGACTCTCTCTCTCCCCCCTAGCTGCAAATACCAGTGTTTGTGTGTTTCCCACCAAGCCTCCGGGGCCCATTGTCCCCCCCCCACCCAGGAGCAGTCGGCTGGTCAGTTTGGCGGAGCTCAGACCTATGAGTCAGTCACACCCAGTCAGTGCAGTCAACACTGGACAGTGACTCTATGCAAATGGGAGAGTACAGCCTAATGGCACCCTCTGGTGGATAATTTGAGAACATTGTTGAAAGAAGCACAAAGACATGATGGCTCTGTTTGGAAACTGCCTCCCATTGTTTCAAAGAGCCTAAGAGGTGTGGCAAAGTGAGGCTCATAATTAGCGTGAATTATTAAATAGTATACTATTAACCACTTAAACCCATTTTACATTTTCTTTACATATATCGACAAAAGCGGTCAATCTACAAGCTCAAAATGCATCACGAAAGGACTTGTGAATATGTAGATTGTATGTTTGCAGCCTGGGGGGTTCACTTGATAAGAAATTACATACGTTTTCTCTGTTACCACTAGTATTAATTAATTGTCTGGCAAGTTAAGTCTCTCATTAACTGCATGAAGGTTGGATTGTCGTACTTTGATGGCAGATGAGACAAACATGAATGAGTTGTTTATTGTTTGTTCCCCATTGAAGCTCAAGACTATTTGGAGATTTCATGAATCGTCGTATTGCACTTCCTTAATTCCAAGGAACATTGATTGGTCTTATTCTTTACTTTGACAAAAACATTTTGCTTTTATGTTTGCGTGATATGGGGTCTATACTGTACATTACATACAGTAGAATACTGTAGAGTGCTGATGTAGATGTATTCTAATTTAATTCTCATATTCTCATATAACTGCAAGTTCTTCCATCAAGTAAGTATAGCAACATAATTGTCTGAGGGGAACGGTACTCAGTACACCGAAACTTGCACCATCACATTAGAATTCAAGGTGCAGTATGAAAAATCCATACACGGCAACAACCAAATGACGATGGCAGCTATCCAATGATATCCCTGTTGTTGTCCAGTGTTTCTTGGTGTCGTGACATAATGATCTATCTTGCATCATCTTTAGTATCCTCTGTCTCCTCTCCTCTCCTCTCTGGTTTTCTTCTCAGAACATGGTGTCACACGGAGCGTTTTACCGCTGGGGGTTCTATGCTCCTGACGGCCCCGCCCTGGACGACGTCTGCCAGCTGGTGGAAGCAGGAAAGGTATATTATGGGATGTGCCGATGAGAAATTTTGGCCGATCTCGATAACCGATATTAGCGATTCGATATGATCTCATTCTGTATTGAAAAAATCACACCCGTGTGAACTGAGTGGTGTGAGGTCTTATACGGACTGGCGTCGTTGAAGATTCTAAGATGAAGATCCCCTTTTATACGCACTGTCCCCTTTTATACGCACTGTCCAGCACTGGTCTGATGTAACGTTTTACGTACTAGTCTTCACATGACTCTTATGTAATGATTCCTACCCGTTTGAACTCAAATGACTTCATACCTGTCTACGGTGGACAGGGTGTGACACGGGACGTTTCGAGTCCAGACCAAAGTTTGTCCACACCAAAGCTGGTTATAGGAGTGGTGTTTCACACCACTCAAAAATATATAATAATTTTGTCCATTCTGAGAAATACATATATCAGGGTATATCACTGCAGGCTTAGGCAAGTGAAATTTAACTTTAATACCTTTTATATTTAATATTGTGAGCTTATAGATCTGTTCAATATGTTTAGGGCGTGTTTATCTGTAAAGACAGACCGATTAATGGGACCGATTAATTAATCGGGCTGATTGATACCGATTACCGATACCGATTAATCTAAAAATAACTCAAATCGGCCGATACCGATGTATTTGCCGATTAACCTCCCATCACTAAAATGACTGTATATCAGTGGTTCCCAAACTTTGTCATGTCAAGGACCACCCACATATTGACCTTAATTAGTCCACGGACCTCCCATTTGAAAAGATACGCCCATGAGACCTCCCATGAGAGCAGTGATTCTCAACCGTCTGTTTAATTTCAAGGACCCCCCCCAGTTTGACATGCATATTAGTATACAGACACACATGGCAATGGCATTTCTATCTCTGCAACCCCCATTTTTATTGTTAAATCAATGGACCAAAAACAAAACAAAAAAACAATGATAGTGCACTCTCAGAGTTACAGACCCATAAGGGTTCATTTGGTTCTATCATTTAACTGGGGACCCTGGCCTGGACCCCTTGAAGCTCCAGGGGTCCCCCAGACCCACTGCTGTATAGGGCAGCACGGCTACCTACTGTTCTACCAACCACCTACACTGATTTCCCGGGAGAGAAGATGTGTTATGTAGTAATTTTGCACATCATTCCCAGTCAGACTTGGCGTGTATGTATGTATGTATGCAACGTCGATGCAGCAACGGGAGACTGCACACCAAACTGAATACAGGAGCGTGCCACGCCATACCAGGGATGCCGTGCATTGCTTGCTGGCCCTATTCAGATCTCCTCCTCCTCCCCGCTGTGCTGGTTGGTTGTGGCTGGTTTGCCTGGCCCGATGAGTCAGGCGCCCCCGGCAGGCTATGAATGGGTTTTTAAAACAGTGCTGAGCAGCCATTCGTTAAGTGCACCGGACCTCAGACCCCTTTGTCCTAGGGCTTACAGCAAGCAGCATGCTCGGATCTATGTGTGTGTGTGTGTGTGTGTGTTGTGTGGTGGGAAGTCGTATTGATGACCCTCACACACACACACACACACACACAAACACACACACACACACGCAAACGCACTCTGACTCCATATCTCTGCTTCTCATTCAGATGTGTGTGTGGACTGAAGTGGACTGTCTGCAGTGTGATGCTGCCATGCTCCCCATTCATTGTGAATGACGGGAGATGCTGACAAGAATAACAAGTCCGGTTGAAGTGTAGTGTGTGTGTGTGTGGGGTGTGTAGTGGGGTGGGGCGTGTAGTCTAGTATTGTCCAGCCTCATCACATTCTAAACCCCTCTCCATCCCTTTTCTTTCTTCTGTTCGGTTGAACACCATGAATGCACCGGTCGGTGAATGACGTGCGGCGCGGGGGATGATTTGGCATTGGCAGGAAATGCACGATTGTGGCCATTCTTAGTTCCTCCGATATTTATAAAGCAGTGATTCCCAAACAGCGTGCACACGTTGTGTGCCATGTGACTAGTCCAGGTGTGCCTTGACATTTTGTGACAACAACCACACAATAGTATTGCAATATGCAACTATGCACATATCATTATAGGCAATTACTTCAAATACTTTCTACAAGGTTGTATGAAGGTTATATTCTGATGCCCATTGGTCTTTTTTTTAAGATTAGTTATTGGCTTTTCTGCCTTTATTTATAGTTTGAAGTGAAGATAGACAGGAAACGGGGAGAGAGAAGGGTAGAGACATGCAGCAAAGGTCGTCATGAACGGGACTCAAACACGCAACGCGCTGTCAGGCCGGAGTCTATTATGTGGCATGCGCCTGGACTACTAGGCCAGCGGGCGCCCCGGTACCCATTAGTCTTTGTTCAGTAATGGGGTCTCCAAAATGTCTTTTCAAGTCAGTGAACACGCACACAATGTCGTACAGGAAGTACGATACAAAGAAATGAGCAGACAGAACTGGAATACTCGAACATTTAAGCTGATAAATTGGTACTTTCTCCTGATTTGCCACCCACCTGAAAATGTCTTTCTTTTGAAGAGACGGGGAGACCGCTATTACTGAACAAACACTCTATTGTAACGATTACTATCAGAATATAGTGCTTTAACCTAAAAACATATAATCGCATACTCTACCTTTACACTTTAAAGCAAAAATAAAAATCACACTTGTGTGAATTGACAGGCCGCTCTTATCATCATACGTCACATTTCGTGCTCATCCAATCAAATCATCCCTATTTGGTACACCCAGACGCATGTGCATAGGGGGGCCTAGCGCCCATCAAAATTAAAGGACCACTTCGCCACTTTTCAACCTATCTTCATATAATTGGTCCTCACTAATGTTCATGATAAAACAGCAAAAAATAAATTCTACTCTTCTCCATGTGCATCATCGATGGGGAATCCATGCTAATAGAAACTGCAGGCTTTCATTTCCTGAAAAGTTCCAATACGAAAATGGAAGCCATCGTTCACATGATAATGAAAATATAAATATTTTTTCAAAGAAATATTGTTAAAAAAAAGATCTGTCTAGCGATGATGCGCATGGAGGACGGTTTCTGAACCGCCCACAGCCCTCCTATGAGACACAGACCGAGTAGAAAAAATAGTGAAATAGTTAAAGTGATCCTTTAATCGTTTACTGAAGGTACAGTTTTACTGAAGGTTCTGCACGGATATGAACACAGGTGTTCCCTGGGAGGTTGACTTGGTCATCCATAACACTTCTCCTGGTTGGTCCACCTCAGATTCTGCCGGTGGTGGAGGCCCAGTTTCCCTTCGCCCAGGTGCCCCAGGCCTTCCAGAAGGTGGAGCAGGGCCACGCCAGGGGGAAGACGGTGGTCAGGGTGGTGGAAGAGGACGAAGGCCAAACGCAGGCCAAAGAGATGGTCGAGGACCTTCCCAGAGAGGCTGCAGACGCAGAGCATATCATGGAGCGAGCCACACTAAGATAATAGACAGAATGCGGAGAGAGACGATTATTTTTCTTTTGCGAGATCTCCCAAAGACAACTACTGAATGGGAGTGAGCTCAGCTGTCCAGAGAGAGACAAAGACCATGGGGGGGATGTGCAGTCAACAGCATGCATGACTTCACTTTACGTGAATGGTACAACTTGTATCCAATGGCTGAGGGTTGTGGACCATGTGCTGTCATATGGGACAGCTAGCCGTATATACAGAGTAACATTCTCACTGTTCATTTAACTTGTAGGGTGAACATTTTTTTACACCCTCTTATAGTCTCCTCAAACGGATGGGTTAACACTGAGGATCTTACTGTGTAGGAAACGACACCTCTCACAACCTTGCTAGCCTCCACCCAAGGTGCTTCAGTGAAGTAAAAGTGAACCAAAGTAAAGAATTCAAGCTACACTGGGGGAACAAAATGGTAAAAAAACATAACTTACAATGTTCTAATTGTTTTGACTGTTATGTCTGTAGGTTACAAAAATAAAATATATGGATTTATCACTGGAGTATTTTGATTTGGTTTTCTTTTACTAACCGTGCTGAAGTCATCCTTGAAAATGTAAAGTGTTTGAAATATTGGCTGATAATACACATTTTATTTTATTTGAAAACAACAGTTTGAGTGAGTACAAGAAAGTAACAAATGAGGGGATTTCGTCATGTTATTTACACAGAATGGCAACAGCAGGAATAAAATAACTGTACCAAAAGGAAAAAGAACATTGCATTAACAAGGAGTGATAGAGAGGCATTTATAATATTACACTTGCAAGCAGCTTAATTCATGGGAAAGAAATACTATATAGACCTCCATGGTATATTACTGGATGTGTAAAATAATATACATGTGCATTTCAAGTTCGAGTCCTTTCTCGTAACAGAGTAATGAATGCCATTTCTTTGTCCTTTTCTTTTGGTGTGTAAAGTGGCTAGTAATACAATCTTATGGATTTTTCCACCACAACTCCCCCATGTTGACCTTCCCATGGGAAATGATATGGTCCTTTAGCAGGACATGTCACATGTCCTGCTGATGCCGACATTGCATCTCATCCTTGCCCCCAGAGCCCGCGCGGGCACAGAATGCTCTTTCGGAGAATATTGGGGGTTCCAATAATGTGTCTTGAATGATGGGGCTCTGACTCTGATGCTGCTTCATAGGTCTTCAAAGAATCTCCACTGTCCATCTTTGGGTGAGTTTCTTTGGATCAAAAGTGTTGAGAATCACTTGGTTTTTGTCGTAGTTATGACCCCCTGCAGAAGAGAGAGGAGATGACTCACCAGTGAGTGGGTTTACAGCACATGCACATGAATATTGCAGTAGATTTATTAGTTTTCTTTTTGGCATGTTCATTTCCTTGAATGAGCACATATCTGTTTTATTAGAAATGTTTGTTACACACAGACATTATCTGTACAGCATTACAGTATGGTATAGCCTTAATGGCATTGTTAATTATTTTAGTCTTTTAGGCTATAATAAGAATAATAAAAGTGTGACTCGTTCTCTCGTAGCCTGCAGCTTTTATTGAGAAAAATCAGTTTGAGGTAAAGGAAGTTACAGATTGATGGTTCCTGCCTGATGACTACAAAACAATGACTACAACATGAGTCACGTAACAATATAATCCGCTCCCGACCGGATCATAAACCCAAAAGGGAATGCTGCCCAGCCTAAGTGTCTGTTATACAGTGTGAATGTAAACCTACTGAATCTTTAACACTAGCATGGTTTATTCCACAAGGTGTCACTAATTCACAGTGATTCCAAAGGAAGCCTCTTACAGAAACACCAGTGTACAGTAATTTTAGCTCCAGTGTGTAGTCTAGTCTGTAACGCAACAATGGTTTAGATTCCTGTGTCCTGATTCTAATTGTATCACATTCACAACTGATGTAAGCGTCTAAATTACTTCTGTATCATACAGAGACTTATTCAGTCAGTAATGTACCATAGTTGAGTGTTGGGCTGTGTAATTTCATATTGGTGCAAAATACTAATATTTGGAAATTATTTGTAGAATTTATTTTAATCTGCATGGCGTATTAGAATTTGAGTGGGATTTGCAACGTTACAGCATTGACGATGGTATCATTTAAACAGAAAGGCTACGACATATCCAACATACAGTTAGTATTTAGCCTAAATATGTGTTGACTTTCAATTTCAAATGCTGTCTAAACCTGGCTTCAGGCGTGCACTCACTGTATTATGCTAAGTGACAAACCCAACTTGTTTAGTACTGAATGCTTGATTCTGATTGGTCAATCGCTGAATTCAGCGATCGGCCAGTTATCTCTTGATGATGTAATTTACAGCTAAACATTGCTCTCAAAAATGTTTTTTTGCAAAACATTTGAGTGAGAAATAGATGAAGCAGTACCATAAAATTGATTTTATTTGATCAACTCACTTGCTTGTTTTCTGACAGTGTTCCAGCCCATGCAGCTGGGCAGACGCAGCCAGCGCGAAACTTAAGCCTCTTATTTTATTAATTTATGTTAGGTAGCCATGTAATAAGCAGGATAATATCTGGCCGCGTGGTCATTGTTGGGAGATAATAGCGAGTTTAAGATCCCTCGACTGTCTGACGTGCGACGCCACCGGTGAATGGCTCGGTGCTCGATATAGATAAACCTTGCGGTCGTCGGAGCCCGTCCTGCGACGGCAGTCTTGTTAACAACATCGACGACAGGGAAGGTGCATGTACGTGTCATGGGAACCAGAGACGCCAGTGGAAGGGGTGGCGCCCCGTCGGCGTTGTCTGTTTTCTTAACTATTTGGGCTTCTGTGGTGACGGCGTCGGAGCACTGCCTACTTCCTCGTCGTGTCGAAGTCGCAGGGAGAGCGATCTTAAACTCCCTAATTTACCTTCAGGGTGATTAACTCCCTGTCTGTGAATTATCTCCCGATAATGACCACGGAGCCAGATATTATCTTTAGTACACACACACCAAACATCAAAGAAAGACACCCACCAAAGGGAGTCATTCGCAAACATATTTGACACCAGTGTTGTTTTTGACAGCAAATTTTGATTTTAGTTCTAGTCTTTTGAATAGGTTTAATTTAGTTTTTGTCACCTTTTAGTCACCTGGAATGTTTTAGTGTTTAGTCTAGTTTTAGTCGACTAAATGTCAGAAGGTTTTAGTCGACTAAATCTACAGTTGATTTAGTCGACTGAAATGCATTTAGTCATAATGACAGATTTTACACTTGCTGAAAATAGTCGATCTACAAGCTCACAACGCAGCGTGACGCGTTGTGAGCTTGTAGATCGGCTATTTTCAGCATGAAACAAAGTGTAAAATCACTTGTATTTTATTTATAGTGGATCTCTTGCCCACTAGTCCTTTACTGACATTTTAGTCTATGGTAGTTTTTATTTGTTGACGAAATTGTGAACATATTTAGTCTCAGTTTTAGTCATTGTAGCTTAGTTATCATTTAGTTTCCATTTAGTTTTTAGTCAGTGAAAAAAGGTAGTCGACGAACATTCTTAGTTTTAGTCGACGAGAACAACGCTGTTTGACACGACATTGAATAGGTGGTCGACATGTCACAATCACTCCCGCCCACCTTTGGCCTCCAGGAGCAGATCAGGGGAGGCAGTGAATCGGATGAGACC
>OOFJ01139235.1:0-16839 GCA_900323375.1 Benthosema glaciale
CCAGAGGGCGCAGTTTCACCAAACCAAATATACAAAATAATTTTGACAGACTTCAAAAACACTGCGTTTGCTTCACACGTTTGCGTGTCTTACCTGTTCTTTAACCATGAATCCTATAGTGTTCCTATTCTGGGGAGAGCATGTTCCGATTCTATTCCACAATCTACAATCTCATTTGTAGATCTCATATAGATCTATATTCTATAAGCTTATGGATCCGCTACTTCAAAGATTTTTTTTTTTTGTGTAGAACCAGAACAAGAAGTACATGTTCCTCCTGCCTTTACAGCGATGTTACTTGCAAGCTGAAACAATGTTCTGTCTGGTACAAAGTTCAAGAGGGGAGAGAGAGGGAGGTTGGAGAGCGGAGAGGGAGAAGGGGAGGGATGGAGAGGGGGTAGAGCAAGCCTATTTTTTCCCTGATATTATACTTAGTCATGCGGCGGTGTTGCACATCAGAAATGGCAGTCTTCCAAGCGCACGGCGCGTCACACTGCAACGGGCCGTGAGCTTATAGATCAGAGCTTGCTGTTTAATTCCGCTGCGCTTGGTGATGCGCAACCTAGTATAAATCAGGCATTAGTCCGTGCCACTGGAAAAATGATGCTGATGTTTGAAATGTTCTGCCTCCACATGGACACGGTGCACTGCACAAGATGCATGCGATGTATCCCAGCATCCACTCCTCTCAACTCGTTCTACCCCTATAGCACACCTCGACAGTTTTGAAATCAGCTCAGAGGTTTTACTGTATTACAGTATGGCTATGTACTGTATGTATGAAATGGGGGTACAACTATCCCTCAGTCGTGCTCCTTCCAGGAACTGTTCTAAAGCAGCGGTTCTCAGCCTGATTTTGTGTGGGTCACCCTATAGTTGACAGTGACGTAACAGGACTTTTAAGATCTTTATGGATGCACAAAAGGAAAAGATAAGACCATTACTGCATCAAACGTATAAACTATGCTATCATTCCTGGCTCTACAATGCGGCATTGAGAGCTTGTATGCTATGTTCACAATATTTATCTGTGGAACTGAGTCAAACTAAATGTAATGCCTCAACTCCTACAATAAGGTCTAATAAGGCCTGATTTACACTGGCAGCTAAATCTAGCCTGAATCAGATCTGTCACTTCAAGATAGATTGGTCTAACAGGTCACATGACTGATTTAAACAAATCAGATTCCAAGCTGGATGTGACTCAAATCTGATTCAGGCTGGATTTGGCTGCCAGTGTAAATGGGGCCCAAGTGCTTGTCAGGGTGTGTTTGTGTGGGATGGGTGTGTTCCCTGCAGTTCAAATATGACTATTTTGGGGGTCACGGCTTGCAGGTGTTCTAAAGAACATGTGTCAACTGACCCAGCTTCCATTTCTGTTTGTGTCACATTCATTCCAACAGAGAGGGATGAGCTGGCTGAAATCACCATGAATAGTGTCTGACTGCTTATTTAAACCATTATGTCTACCTTTGTTAATGTATTGGGGATGATTTTGATAATTATTTATTTTGTTCAGTATTACTAGTATATTCTTTGTTTGTACTTGATTGTGTTTTGGACTAGTGTTCTATTTGAGAAAGCAATGTATACGGTATCTGGTTTGTCCAAATGTGATTGTGATGTCCATATCAATTAAATATACATACAGTATCATAACATACGTATCTGAGAGAGGGAATGGTTAGTTTTCATCATGACATTGAACTTTGGTTCCTTCTATGAATTTCTATGGGTCAGTATCACGTAATTGCATTGCAAACTCATTGAGTTTTATTTATCACTGCATGGCAAATTTCATGGGAGGCATAATAACACATAAAAAAGCCCCCGCTATATATATGTGCGTAAATAATTACCTTGTTGAAGAAAACAGTATCCTCAGGAATGAAAGTAATCTCATATTCCCATGGTAGCCATTGTAAGTTAATGCGTTTATCATGGCCCGAGTTACTACAGCAGCCAGGCCTTTCTTACACAGTGAAACCACGTTGGTATTCCTTCAAAACAAAATCCAAGACCATTTTGTGTTGGTGCCCAAAAGGCAAAAGCTGAAAGGAGAGCCAGAAATTTAGTTTAGAAAATTATTTCTCATGGGCCAGGAAGTCAAAGGTGCAGCATTAGTTTAGCAAGCTTAAAACAAAATAAAACTGGAACTTCAGAAACACATCTAGAACACAGTGCTTGGTTTCAGATGTGATGGTTTGTGTGCATGCATGTGTGCGTGCACGGTGGGGAGGGAGGGTTTTAGATTAGCTTGGGGCAAATATTCACTATTCTGTTAAAGGGACACTTCACCCTTTTTGCCAAAAAAAATATATATGTTAATGACGTTTTGAAGATTTAGAACACTTTCCTGGAGGTCTTTGTGTGTGTAATATTTATAGATATTTTAGATTTCAGCAGAGAGCCCAGTGTCTCTGATGTCATGGACACTGGGGCTCACTTACTTCCTTGACTACATGTTGTCTCGCGTCCATGGAATTACCAAAGCATTTCCTGCCATGAAGCCACGCCCCCCACCCCAATAGTTTGGGTTAGCGTTAGTCTATTAACCTACCCCAAACTCCTAACCTAACCTTAACCGCACGCATGTTGCAACGCTGTTGTTGTTGTTGTGCCGCCATGACAGTTTACACCGACCAATCAGGCGCGGCGAGCAGCGGCGGGCGTGGCTTCATGTTTGAAGTGCGTTGGGAAAAGCATGGTCACTGTTGTCTCAGTCAGACAGCCCTGCCCCTGTCCACAAGGAGGAGCAGTGCACCAAAGCATTATGGAAATTGTAGTCCAGGAAGGAAGTGAGCCTAGTGTCCATGACATCATAGACACTGCAGGTCTCACTGCTAAAATCTAAAATATCTAAAACCACATATTGCATGCATAAAGAGCCTCCAGGAAAGAGTTAGTGTCAATAGCATATTCTTTTTATTTATTTTTTAGAAAAAAGGATGAAATGTCCCTTTAAGATAGTTTGTATTCTTTATATCAAATGAGTGAATGCAAAAGAAAGCAGTAGGTGAATGAAAATGTTATTGAAATAGTCATCAAATATAGATTATCACCCAGCATTCCTTATCCAAGGTTATATCCAACAGAGGGCCGGCAGCCTGCCTTGAGGTTAGGGTGACCAGATGTCCCTCTTTGCGTGAGACAGTCCCTCATTTCAAATATTTTTCAAGCGTCCCACATATTGAGACCGTGTCCCACATTGTGACTGGCAGGCATCAGTGTTCAAATGCCCTATTAGTTAGTCCCCTAATAGTTGTCTTTCTGTTGTAAAGCTTTCTCTCATTGTCTCTTTTTCTGCTGTGCTTTTAAGTCTGTTGAAATAACATGAGAAATATTCCCCCATAGGCTAAACTTAAGCAGTGGTGCCGCTATATTTCCACACTCACTAAGGCCACATTGTATATTACTGTCGAATCAAAAATAGCCGATCTACAATTGCAACGCGTTTTGAGCTTGTAGATCGGCTATTTTGCTATATTTAAATTGAAGTTAAATTGAAGTTTCCCCACTTGTCCCACACATGCAATTCTTATGTCCCTCAGATGAACAGTTTGGATCTGGTCACCCTACTTGAGGTCGGCTCTACTGCGGGCAGCGATGAATGCCGGGCGGTGATTTGTTATCATTATCACATATCTGTAGCAGTACTTATTCGCTAGGATGATGATAAACACTTTCATTACGTAAATCAGGAACATTACAGTCGCGGCGTAGTGACCCAGTGCAACCCCGGCTGTACATTACACCCATTTATGAAGCTTTTCAGGGAAAAATAATTGCTCAAACATTAAATAAATAAATAAATAAATAAAACCGTACGTATAGCTACTATAGTTTCCGAGTGTTCCGAGTCCAAAGTGTTGGATGGACGGACGGAAGGACCAACCGAATGTCATCGTCGCCAACCTTACAGCCCTGCCAGGAGTGGGGCTATATAAACAGCCTATACCGGTATACTTCGTCAACAACCTGTCTGATATAGGCTGGCTGTAATGAGCTTGGCTGTCTGGAAATGGTATTTCACACAAATATATATATATGTGTTTTTTATTTGCTAAGAGACCTTCACGGGAGAAATAAGGGCTAATAGCTATGTACAGGGGCTCGGGAGCTGTCGTTTGATATCTCTCGTGGATCGGGAATGATTGCACAGGCTTTCCAGGCCCGTACGATATTTTTTAAGGCTGTGCAGAAACAGCTGTGGGAAAACATTTCTGTTCAGCGCCGCAGCTAGTGTATCAATGTATGTCCATATAGGCTTAGCGGCACGCGTTCTCATTAGACCCCTGGGTCCAAATTTAGGTCATTCGTAAGAGTATTACAGGAAGTGCCACTCTGGATTATGATGGCGGATTGGCGGGGGTGTGCGTCAGTCTCTCAAATTTGTTTTAGGCTGATGTCATTTGGGGTAGAGTCCGCTGACAATAACTCCGGGCTAAGCTGCCACCGTCTGGGTGAGGTAGTTCCCTGAACTTGTTTCAAGTTGTTCTTCTTCTTAAGCCTGAGTTATATTTCTCATCCCTCTTATGCAAGAACTTCTGGGAATTCAGATTTAAGGGCATTACGTACGGGGAGCGCTAAACGCACACGTTGCCGCCTGGATCAACGACAGGTCTGCTACAGGTCTGCTCAAGAGGGACGCGACAACGCGAGCGTTAAACAGAATCCAGGTCTGGTGAATCGCGGGCGTGTACATGAAACGAGCATACGCGCAACAAATTCACGGGACCGCGCTCGCGTAAAAACGCTTGCGTTGTCAGTCACCCCGCGATTTCTCAGCACAAAACGCAGGTCTCATTGAAAATGAACTAGAGGCGCGTTTTAACTCTCCCCGCGTGTAACGCCCTTTATACTTTAATACACGCATGCCAAGATTTGCAGATCTACAAGCTCACAACGAATCGCACAACGCGGTGTGAGGCTGTGAGCTTGTAGGCCTACATCTTCTATTTTCCGGGTTGCAACACGGGTATACGCAACTAAGTATAAATCAGGCTTTAATGTTTATTTTACTTTTCAATATACCCTCTCTTCAAATCCGACTCGTGGAAAAATGCCTGCATGCAGCTGTTACGGAACAGGAGGAAATTCTAAGAATAATTATTGCATTATAGGTGCAACATTTTTTACTTCCACAAACACATTTAAATTTATATATAACCATATAAGTGCATAAATGAATAAAGATGCCCATTGCACTTGTAGCCTATACGTGCAAGATTCGATTTCACACGTACACAGAACAGTGTGTATGTGTGAAATTGAAAATACTGTGTATGTCTCAAAATATCGCAGTTGCCAATAAGGTTATTAAACAGATGCCTTTGTTGCGGCCACTTGTCACGTACCTCCAATCAATAAAATAATGTGAGAAATGATTCTTATTTTTAAATCAAAAGACATTTACAGCTCTTACTTATTGATTCTAGAGGACCAAATACATTTAATCAAAAGGCAAGCAGAATGCCCCATATTACCATGCTTTAGTTTGTACCCATTCTGCAGCTAAACACTTGGGCTTATTGGCAAATCCTTCAAATGTTGGCAGACTCACATCATCAGCTGTGTTATTGATTTGATTCTTTAAGGTTGGAGCGTGCAGCTCTGATGGACAAATGCACACTGCGGTGTTTACTCAAATAAACCCCATTTTCAGACAAGTACAAATTACCTGAAATAAATCAATACCAATACAGGGAGATTTCATTAACTGAAGAGCCCCTGTGACATTCTTAATCACTTAAGCCCCATATACGTTGTATGACGAATAGCGAAAACAACCATTGTAAAAGCTCCCAAACTTTTCGCCTGTAATGGCATGCCCAAAATAGGTACGCTAGAATTAAAATGGTGGAAGAGGAACCATATAGGCTACCTTGCCGAAAATAACTGATGGCAATTCCTTTCCAACGCGAAGACTTAGGGCTCCATTTTCGTCACTCGCCAAACCCCTTATCCCTAACTTTTTGCCTTTTCTTTTACTATTTTGAAAAACATTTTTGAGTAGTTCAACTAGCCAATCTACAGACATATTTTGAGCTGGTAGACTGGCTATTTTAACTATTCAAAAATGTTTTTCAAAATAGTAGAAAAAGGCAAAGAAGTTAGGGATAAGGGGTTTAGCGTGTGACGAAAATGGAGCCCATAGTAATATGAATTATAGGCTTTAGGGAGGGGCGGGGCGGAAACAAAAGTCCTGTCTGCAGCCTATGTTTTAATGCCCAAAATAGGGATGGTTTATTGATCAATCATTTAATAGTTATCTGTCTTCCTTAAATCAAATAGTTTGATTAACCTCCACGCAGCGCATCTACGGATAAGCGGTTGGGGGTGGGTGGATGGATGGATGGATGGATGGATTGATTGATTAACCTACAGTACCTCACAGTATCATCATGAGGTCCGTGCATGGGTCAAATTGAACATAGCACTGATGCCCCGTGTTGGGATTTGCTTTGATGTGGTGGGTGATGTGGGTGGTTTGACACGGTAAGAGTCGAAGCAAATCCTCTCTTCTAATTCCCAGAGCCATTTACCATAGAATTTACAGAGCTTTAGTACATGAATAGATAGAGGCCTGAAAACAAGAAAGGAAAGGCCTTTGATCTTAAAATGATATACATCCTATTTATGTTTTATCATTCTGTCTTTGACCTACTGTTACCACTGCCATTGTGCCTGGCTGCAGCTGATCTGAGAACGCAAGACTGCAACGGCGGCTAACACGTGATCACATGAAAAAGGCCCAGATATCGCAATCATCAAAACCCTTTTTACTATAACAATATCATGCGGCTTCCTTGGATTCTAGGAAATAATTTCAGCACATTTTGAATCAGAATGGAAGTATCCATCCATCCATTCATTCTTCAACTGCTTATCCGTAGTCAGGTCGCGGGGGCAACAGCTCCACCAGAGAGCTCCAGACTTCCCTCTCCTGAGCAACATTAGCGACTTCCTTTGAGGATCTCGAGACAGTCCAAGGCCAGTGAGTCGATGTACTGTAATCCCTCCATCTGCGCCTTGGTCTGCCCCGGGGTCTCCTCCCAGTGGGACCTGCATCGAGGACCTCCCTAAGTAATCAGTAATAATAGCTTACAACACTTTGTGAACTTACATTGGCTAGTTTTGCAGAATACATTTATAGTATAGACCCAAGGGGGAAGTATAGGCAAGAACAAAATTCACTACTGTAAATGGTGCATTTATATAGCGCCTTTATCCAAGGCACTTTACATAGACTGTGCATCACATTCACGCATTCACACACACTTTCACTGATGGCAGCGGAAACCATGCAAGGCACCTACCAGCACATCAGGAGCAAAGTGTCTTGCTCAAGGACTAACTCTCGAACCAGCAACCTTGCGGGTGACATCCGGTCACTCTACCCCTGAGCCACCACCGGCCCTGTATGTACTGCATGAACATTCAAAGTTTCACCACGGAGATAGATATGTTTTTTTTAATAGAACACCAAACATAGCCACATCTAATCAGGATAATTGCATATTGTCTATTATAGAGGCAGAATAGTACAACGGTTAGACTCTAACTGTTAAGAGTGTCAATACTGTATAAAAACATCCCACCACAGCGGCGCACATGTGCTCAGGAGGACAAAGGATAATCTGACCATTTAATAGACCCACAGGTGACTGTACTACTGTAAGTTGCACTCAACAAATATGGCTCTTAAACCAACAAAGCCCAAAGATAACTGAGCCAGAGGTACTCAATGGACACGAATTTGGCTGACTAACATAAATATTTGTAAGATGTAAGACGCCAAATACACATGAATATTGTATTCAGTTCATATAAATATATAAAAACTCTTGAGACAGAAAAGAAAAACAGAAAAGACTTCAATGGGGAACATATCATAACATGTGGGCCAACGCGGCGGCACTCGTGAAATGTCGAGAGAAGTCCCTCCACCATCTTAATTATGAGATACAAGCACATCCTGTCTCAAAAGGATAGACTTTTATAAGGACTTCATTAGCATAAGATATCCTCCTTTTTTAATGAGAGCCAGCTTCACTCATATCAGTAGGTGTTTCTGGTGTTACACCACATCATGATGAAACCGCGAAAGTGTTTCTTTGACCAACATGAACCCCACAGCACCCCTGGCTCTTGCCAGGGGGGAGGGGACTGTTGCTTGGCTTGTCAGATTTCAGCCCTGCCAAGCTCTCGACAGACCAAAGGTATGGACTGTTCACAAACAGAATTTTTAAATCTGGCCAGCATCAAAGGCATGAATAGGAAATGACAATCAACCGGGAGAGAATGTCAATGATGGGCTCGCATGAATGGCATTAGACGGTAATATAGGTAACGCACGGCTGAAGTTGGATCTTTCATTTTGAGAGATAATTAGTATAAAATAAAAAAAGAGAGAGAAAGTAAAGAACAAAATCAGTGGAGTGAATCTCCCGCTTCACTCCACTGGGATTTCTTGAACAAAATAAAGCAACATTTAGAATTACATTTTGTTTTCATGATAAATAATAGTGTTACATTTTGTTATTCCATATAATCCAACTGAAATTGGGTACCACTTAGTTTGTTTAGCTACTTCAATATTGTACTTCAGTATATTCTACTAATATCCGGATTGCTTTACGTACTTCTACCCATGACAGTTTAATCACATGAACCCCTATTATGGGCATAATAAGCGAATGTTCATCAAAGCGGTGGAACTATACTTTTATTAAGTAACAGACAACAGACAACCTGGTCAAAGGAAATAGGGTTTAAGCAGAAACAAAAGGTATACAACATGGACGACCATGTTTTCATTTTTCCATATTTATGCTTAAAATAATTAATAAATAACATACAAAGCAGAACTGCAGTTATTCTTTTGTTTCCTGAACTGTATAAGGCACAAGTCAAAGATCTGCAGAAAAATAGCAGATCTAAATCAGCAGAAAAATAGCAGATCTACAAGCTCAAAACAAAGTATTTGAAATGAGGGACTGTCCCACACAAGAGGGACATCTGGTCACCCTATACACAGCTGTCCTAAATGTCATGGTGACATGGCCCGTGGTCGTGGACATCTTTCACTTAACAAATAACAAGAGGTCACACTCAAAGTGGGGTGACCTGTTGCCATTCAATTCAATACCCTTTTTGCAAGATCCATTACTAATATCTTCCTCCAACAGGCCAGCTCCTAAACCTAAACAAAATAAATCAAATGCTTGGTGCATTGCACTATTCAGAGGGCTTTGACAGGCAGAATACCCCAAGAGATGAGTTATGATTTAAAATATCAGTTGATGAAAAAGAGTGACTTGGGTGGACTTGGTATGAAAACACGTTAATAGTTCACATAGTACTTATATAATAACTTCAGCTCCTCAGTCAAATGTACGTATTTACGTATCTATGAAAACAACATTGAAACAACATGAATTTCCACAAACAACACACAAGAAAATGGCTCCATTCTCCTTAGGGTTTTTAGATTTATTATAGGCCATCAACATCACAAATTACCAAATTAACTTGGTAGATTTTATAGCAGACCGGTTTGATTGATTTATTCTAGTGGTTACGTAGGCCTACAGCTAAATATAATTTTCTGTTTTACTTTTTGATCCATGCAATCAGAGGCTTTAATGGTATTAAATTATATGAGCCAAAGGAGTAGCATGATCCTCTCCTCTTTCGCAGCTGCTACTGTAACGCAAACTGAAAGAAATAAAAGAAAATAAATGCCTGCTACTCTCAAGCCTCACTCGATTCGATGATCTAGAAAAAGTCATTTGTTGTTGACGTGCAATGCGTGCATACTGCTGTAACACTTCATTAGTACTCCCATCATGTCACTCTCCACATGACACAGTCCCAATCAGAGAAAAGCATTAGGCATTTCATCTGTACCTCAGTTCCTGTGGATCACAAATACCTCCTCCCCACCTGTTAACACCATCCCTTCAATATCCAATCTCAGTTAAAAAAAAAAGAAAGAAAGAAAGAAAGAAAGAATGAAAGAAAAAAAAACATTTCATGCACCATGCATTAGGACTACATTACATTGACTGTAAATCACAGATGTAAAATTGTAATCAGAAACCCTTCTGCACGCAGTTTAAGCTGCAACAAGCAACATATACTTTAATAATGTGGTATTAGTACAGCCATATACATACAGTATAGGGCACTAGGACGCCTCAATGTAATATCGGGCATAGTGGCATAGTGAAAGAAGCTAACTAACAAATAAGAGCATGGTTAAAGCTGGAATTTTGCTTAGTTAAGGCTCATTCATAGTTTGATTTTTAATGACCACCGCGACCACCGAAAACTACAACATGACATCACATCACCTCCACCACCGCACCGCAGTTTCCAGCCCTGCTCTCTGTTTTTACTCACCACCGCAACGGTGGTCGCGGTGGTCATTAAAAATCTAACTCTGAATGAGCCTTTAGAATGGTGGTGTTGCCACAATAATGTTCTGTCAAATATGTGTAACTAGTACAACTTTATGTGTACAATAATGTTATGTTTTCCAAGTTGTTTTACTCTCCTTTACTAAAATCTGACCATGGAACATGTGGGAGAAAAAAAACGTCCAGAAAATATGTAGGGCTATTTTGCTAGCCCCTCCAACGTCTGGCTTTTCGTCATATGGCAGCCAAGTCTATGGACTTTTTAACGTTTGTTTTAGGCCACTTTAAACAGAGTAGGCTACAATGTCTGTGATTTTTAAATAAACCAGACTCTCATGCAATAAGGGTTACATTCGTAGTTGTTCTCGTCGACTAAAACTAAGACAAAAAGTGGTCGTCGACTACCTTTTTTCACTGATGAAAACTAAATGGAAACTAAATGAAAACTGAGCTACGATGACTAAAACTAAGACTAAATATATTGACAATTTTGTCAACAAATAAAAACTAGACTAAAATGTTAGGAAGGGAGTAGTGGACAAGAGGTCCAGTATAAGTAATTTTACACTTGGTTTGCGTGCTGAAAATAGTGTGAGCTTGTAGATCGACTATTTTCAGCAAGTGTAAAAACATTTGCCGTCATGCCGTCATTGTGACGGCATCAAGGCCCACCAAAATGCATTTTTGTCGACTAAATCTACAGTTGATTTAGTCAACAAAAATGCATCTGAAATTAGACTAACACTAAAGCATTCCAGGTGACTAAAACTAAATTAAAGCTTTTCAAGAGACGACTAAAACTAAAATAAAAATGTGCTGCCAAAAACGTTACATTTCTATTGCAAGCTCAAACCCAAGTTCTCTGCTTGACATTGACACCCCCTGCTCAATCAGATGCTAATGGTGATTATTTGAAATAAAAAGCCTTGATAAATGTTATGCTAAAAAATTATTATAATAACGTTATAAATGTGTAAATGTATAATACACATTAATCAAAATATAGACAAAGTAGGCCTAGCACATGATGTCTGAAAGCTCTATTATTATTTTTGTGTAGCCTAAGATAATAGACGTAAAGGTATCCTACGCTATTTGCATGTCAAGTGGCATTACATAGGGGTACAGTTTCTCCAATCAGATTACAGCTGGCTGCTTGTGGCGGGCATTTCAGTTTTTCTGTGACGTTGTTTGGTTGAATCACACACAGTGCAGGAGCGCCACTTCGAGAAGAAAGATGGACATTTGGACAATAGACATTTTGTTAAGTTTCATTTCAACATTTTCTTCAAAAGCCACTATAATAGGCCTACAGACAAAAACACAAACACAGCGCGAGTTAAAGTTTGTATTTCCGTCGTGGCACAGGTTGTTGTTATAGGCCTTAATTGGCCGCCTTTATAATAGTATAATTTTATAATAGCCTATTGGACTTCTTCTGCCCTCGTCAGTAAGTAGGTGGACCTCGTGGACGAAGAGAAAGAAAGAGACTACGATAAAAGGTAAGACATGTTTTTCTTTTCTAATATGCTAATGTTAACTGACACATAACATGGACACAGGTGTTGTGTTGCTAATGATATACTATACTAATTAATAGCCTAGCTATAGCAGCACGTACGCACCCCCACCCCCTGACTGATTTGACAGGTGGAACGATATGTAACCTTTTTAATTATTATTGGCATGTAACACACCTTTGTTGACGACAATTTGACAGTGTAGGCCTGCTAATGCACCGTGCGTTGTTGTTTTTTGCACAGATGGTAATAAGCTGGTTAACGTGTGTGCCTTTTGGCTATGGTGGTGGTAGCACACATGGGTGTAGTCATATTTGAACACTGTGTGGCGCTGTACGTTCTGAATTCAAGCAGTGGTTCTCAACCTTATTTTCAGGCGGGGGAGACCCCCCCAAAATTATATCAAATATTAATATATTTGAACTGGGGACCCCCCCACCCCGAGCACTTGGAATTGTATGAATTGAGCCATTGCATTTACACGACTCAGTTCCACAGATTTTTTATTTTATTTTATTTAAAAAAAAAAGATCTTAAAAGTCCTTAAATTGTCACTTTACTGTTGTTTAGCAACCACAGGTTGAGCACTGCTGCATGTGTCTATTCATTCATTACTGGTGACTGCAGGCAGTGGCACTATAGTGTTGTTTTAGTAAATGTGACATTATTATACTGTCTTGTCAAAAGCACCTGTTGTAGTTATCAGTATAATGTCAATGGACTGAATTATTCAATATTGTTGAAACCCTTAACCTCCTCAGCATTCATTTAATTCTGATGGACAGATCCAAACTCATTTGAGGGACAGGAGTATTGCATGTGTGGGACAAAGTGAGGAAATGGGACGAAACAGGGTTATCACATTATTAATATCTTGATGTCATATTAAAAAATATATATATATCAGGATTTCAATTAAAATATAGAAAAAATAGCAGATCTACTTGTAGATCTGCTATTTTTGATAGTACATGCAATGTGGCCTTCTGGAGTGAGTGTGAAATATGGTGGCACTGGCACGACTGCTTTAGCCTATAGGGGAATATTTCTCATGTTATTTTAAAACATCTAGCAGGAAGAGAGACAACAGAAAGCCAACTATTATAGGGGACTAACTATTAGGGCATTTGAACACTGATGCCTGCCATGCAGTCACAATGTGGGACAGGGTCTCAATATGTGGGACGCTTGAATTAAGTATTTGAAATGAGGGACTGTCCCACGCAAAGAGGGACATCTGGCCACCCTAGACCCACAAGGATCCACTATAGGTCTCATTTGTGCACTAAATTAGTATTTTTACTAACCTCGTGTCACCAGGGTTTCAACCTCGGTTTTAGGGTACAGGTTATCTAAGTATTGTAAAGTCAAGCAGTGTATGTATAGGCGAAGCACATTTTGACTTAGTGTTGTTCCCATGGAATATTAAGATACCGTACTCTCTATGCAAATGCAGATCATGTGCATGTATATTTACTTTAGGCCCTCTATCAATATTTTAGACTCCGATTTAGTATCTTGTATTTGCACGATTTAAAATACTGTATCCTGTAAATCACTGTTTCCATCAACAGTTTGTTTGGGTCAGGCCAAAATGTTATATGGGTCACCCCTTTATTTTTTTGTTTCCTACATGTTAGGCTAGTTTTCTTTTAATTATTTTTTCCCTCAAAAAGTATTCCTTAAAACAAAAATGCACAAATACTTTTACGAAGTGGTGAAGAATAGCAAAAATTGGCTATAGAAATTGGCCCACCTTCAATGTAGGGTCATTTTTATCTATTCTACTTTGGTTTTTGTGAGCACCCTGGGCAGTTTTTAAATTGCTTGATTTATATATGATCTAAATATGTGTTTTGTTTTGTTCTTTGTTGCCAACTGTCTATGTGAAATGTATATGCGTTTTGTAATCTGTGGACCCCTTGAAAATGAGATGATTCATCTAAAGGGGTTATTCATTTTCAAACATGCTATGAATCAACACGCCCCCTTCCTATAACCTTCCTAAACCCTATAAACCAGTGGTTTTCAACCAGTGGTCCGGGGACCACCAGTGGTCCTTGAGAGGGTTCCAGGTGGTCCCCATGCAGCTAAATGATGGAGAGTTGGTAACTAAATGGAACCTTATTATATCTTTAACTCTTGAGTGCGTATAAACGAAACCAAATGGACCCATACGGGTCCATTTGGTTTAGTTTATACGCCCTCAAGAGTTAAACTACAGTATATTGTTAAACGTCTGCATGCATGCAAGTACTCTACACAATTAGAGAATGTAGAATAATTGTTATTTTGATAAACGTTTGCCTGTTACCTCACCTACCTGGTAGGAGTCAGGATGGTGGTCCATGGGTCAAAAACCTAAAATAAAATAAACACATAAAAAACATTTTAAAGTAATTGAAAAAGCACTGCCCTTCATGCATTAGAGAAGGACAACATCAGTCACCAGAACGAAGGACATGTGTTTTCAATGAATCTAACATGGTTAAAATGGAGTTTGAAGTTACAATGGGTTTATAGGATGGAGTCGTGTCTGATGAAATTAATATCAAATATCTAAATACTGAACCAAGCAACTTTAAAAGTGTCTGGCTAGAGTTGACATTCAAAATACCCCAAACATGTTTGAAAGTGAAATATCCCATTCAACAAATCCTGTTGGTGGCACATCAGAAAAAAAGATCAGGGGACAAAATTCAAATTCAGCATGATAAGGGCTATTCCTGTGAAAAAATGTTTGTACTCTATCAAAAAGACTACTTGCTCCCCCTCCTGTGTTTTTTCCTCTGCGTGTACAAAATAGCTCTACATAAGCAATTAAGCGCACAACACATATTGAGGTATGTTGCGAGCTTGAAGATCTGCTATCTTTGCGGTTAAATAGCATATTTGCAAGAAATTGCTCAAATGTATTATTATTATGGTTGTTGTTTTTCAGAGGAGTGACTCTTACACATGAGCTTTAAAAATCCAGCATTCGGGTCATTAGCTATAGTTGGTTGGAATAAACCCAAATGGCACACATCCTATACAGTCAGGTGGCTCATTGCTAGCCGGGAAAGACAAAGAGTTGGGGAAAGGCAGCTGGGAGGGAAGGGAGCTGGGCAAGAAGTACGCCGGTATAGCAGATGGGTGCAGATGGGGACCCAGTTTTATGGAGGAAACGGGAGGTTGCATTTGGCCATTGTGTGGCACACGAGGGGAGTCTCGGCGAGGAAAACGAAAGGCACACACTGTGTGGGGGAACAGAACAGATACAGATCCACACTGCAACAGGTCAGGTAGGCACCGGGCTGCACCACCGGGGGCAATAGTATACTATACACTGATGGATTAGGCTGTGGCTTCACGCAGGTGAGCGCAGCACATGTGCCCCATTTTGGAAGGGGAGCTGGATATTCAACATTGATGAACTTTTGCAGAATGATTCTGAAGTACAGTACCAATGAATATACAAGTGTACTTCAAAGTAGGCTATACAAATAGCTTTGCCCCGCAGTAAACAATAATGCATTGGCTAAGAGGATTCCCATTCTCACTCACAGTGTAGTGGTAGAGATTGCACAAAATCTAGCCTTCAAGAGGAAAGATACCAATAATATCATTCACTCCCATGAACCCAAATTCGGAGTGAAGTTAGAGACAGTCCCGGATTAACAATGCTTACTGTATAAGCTCCAGGGCTCGAGGCTTGCAGGGCACTGTGCAAGACTATATTTCAAATAGGTACAGTTGTTGCTTCCGTCCAAAAATGTAACGCAATACAGGAATCCCAGCTAGTGTTTTTGGTTGTGCAACAGTTTCTTAACCACTCGGTGGGAGGAGACTCCAAAATAGCAGATCCAGCTTCGGAGCAGCCTTATAACTCTATGGGAGCAGCGGTGATAGTGCTGGCGGTGCGCTGAATGCACACGCATTAATTCACTGGGCACAAAAAGAGTCATTCTTGATTGTGTTACGCACACACACAAATCACATGCACGCGCGTGCATGGGGCCTTTTGATTTGGTGTAGCTCGAGGGCCCTCGGAGGGGTTGATTTGGTACTGATGTTGCAATTCATTACTTTTACAATTATTTTCACTATGTCTGAATGCTAAGTAAAAGTAATACTTTTGGCAGTGTGTGTAGCCCAGCAGCAAATAGCCACGGGTTCCCTAAATAGAATAGAAAGAATAGTTATATATATATAGTTATATTCAGGTTAAAGACTTTGGATGAAAAAACAAATCACACCTGTGCAAAGTGAGGGGCGCTCTTATCATCGTACTTCATCATGACGTAACATATCGATTTGCTCAGACACATATGACGTCAATTGTCCATTAATTGTCAATGGGAATTTAATGTTTGTGTAAGACGAAGATTTACAGTAATAGATAAATATCCTCAAAAATAAAGCCATTCGCGGGGGGGGAAAAATCACACTTGTGCCATGGTACACACAAACACTCAAAAATGGCCAATCAAATCATCACAAATGTGGTACACTCAAAACACACATAGCTGGGCATATGAAGGGCTAGCGGCCCTCAACAATAATGAGCAGTTGAGACGAATAACAGTCTAAGTCCATATTTTAATGTGACCCCTCCCCGAAAAGGCCTAGCTGTCCTGACCCCATATCCATCATTTATACATTATGGATCAATAGTGTGGACTTAGACTGTTATTCGTCTCAACTGCTCAATTATTGTCTATTGTTTCATGTACGGCCAAGGCTGTGAATAGACAGCAGGGATTAATGGTGGTATGGTCCTTCTAACTACACTGAATATTATTCATAATGGTACGGCATTAAATAAACTATTTGATTAATGAGATGCTGTGTTTCACAACAACAATGTAATGCAATATGCAGCACGCTGCACCTAATTTAATGTACTCGCCTAC
>OOFJ01139237.1:2486-17802 GCA_900323375.1 Benthosema glaciale
AAGCATTGGATTTGATGTGAGGTGTGTTTTTTACAATAATTTCAGTCTGACATAGAAAAAGTATTTTTGGACACCCACTACAATGGACAGACATGTAGAAGGAGCAATGGACTTCAGAAGAGCAAAAAAGGGAGTCCTGCACACCGGCATCAGGCATCGATGCCTGATGAAGGTCAGAGCGACTGAAATGCCCCTTTTTTGGTCTTAAATCTCCTAGAACAGTAAAGCAGCCTGGGTGCAATGAATCACAGCTTCTCTGTGTGGACTATGGACAATCTGTTTGGGCGAAGAGATTATGACTTGTGCATAATGCATAACTGCTGGAAGAATATCTCAATGGGCTCATTGTCACTGTGGAATTTACAAAATGATGTGCACAGTGCAAGCTTCTCTTCTGGCATCCACCTCAAGATACTGTACTCTGAGATTCGTCAACATTATTCACATCTGTCACTCTGTGGTCCAAGACCACTGCTTGACCAGGCTTTAAATATATTGGGGTGGAACACGTGGAGGTCAGTATGATTATGGGTGCCCCGATGCGTGCAGTTAATCAGGCAATTATTAGTAGTTTTTCATTTACATTGATTACACACACCAACTATGTTCCATACTTTTACTGGCCTGTGTACTGGATATCAGACATTTATTGAATCTATGTCTACGTTTCTGTCAACTATTTCAAATTCACCTCAACATGCCGCTTAGTTTGAACAACGTCCATCAGCAAGCGGTTCAGATTAGTGTGTGCAACTGAGACACAATGGAATGGTCAGTCGCGGTCAGCACTATGGAACACTAGTGGCAGTGGAAGCTCAGTGTCTAGAACAGCACTGTACTACTGTAGAACTGCTGACATGCCTGTCCCTACTAGGTTTACCCAAAGCCTTCTATCTCAAAAGAGTTAGGCCATTCAAGTCATCGCACCGCAGAGGACAGGAGACTCACAGTTTTTGTTGTGGCTGGTGAAGTTGAGCTATCTCTACTCTACTCCCTTCGGGGAAAAAAAAAACCTATACATTGACATTTCCTTATCGGAAAATTAATCCACCTGCAAAATACTATAGCTGGCGAATTTGGAATTGTGAATTGGATGTTACGTTTAATGTCCTGCCTTGCTGCTTTAAAAAAGCACATCCCTGTGCTTTCAAGGTAATGGATGAATGAAGACAGCAAAACCGGTGTTTCCATTGCATAGTGGACCTGTCAGATATCTGACAGATCCATTACAAGAATCCCCGGCCCAGGCTTATAAAAAGACATCACAAGTGTTACTTTGCATCCACTTATTTCTGCTACTCTGCTTCTTGCCTTCTTTGGACAGCCTACATCAAATAGGCCTTGGCCTAGCCTTTAGACTTAGAGACAATACTGTGAATCTGTAATTAACCTATAGATGTGACACCAACAACACCCAACGAAACGGAAGTAACCAACATAATGGAAACTTAAAATAACTATAGAGGCAGGCTGCAGTCATTCACACACACACACACACACACAGTAACACAGCTTAATGAAAAGCATCTGCCTGCAGCCTGTGTGGTCTAAATTCTGACAGGTAGCATTTACAGTTTGCGCAATGTCTCTACATTACAATTTCCATTTATACCCTAATAGTTCCACCATGCTATGTAGGATTCAACAGGTCAGAGAATTCTGAACTTAAAGAGATGCTAAATTAAATTCCACACAAGCCCCTCTTGAATCTTTCCACACAATTCAGAACAAGATAAATCCCCCACACTTACAGCATTCAAAAGTTCAAATAATCCCTTCAAATTGTAGAAGTGTATCCCTCCTGCAGTGTCCCTCCTGTAATGGCACACCAAGATTAACAACACAAACAGAAGCAAGAGTGAAACATGTGTAGCTAACCCCTAATCCATTGGGCACAGCAAGTCACTACTCTAATCAAGCAAAGCCAAGCATTCCACAACTTCTCTCAGGGAAAAACCAACTCGATGTGACACACCCAAACTAAGTCGCTGCAGTACTCCCGTTAGCCTGTCCAATTCTATATGTGGGATGTATAGTTAGAGAACGTGTGCGACACTAAGACCCGAGCTTAGATGAAAGGTTACGGCTGACGTTGGGTGGAGCTTTTTGAAAAAAAAAAAAAAAGAAAGAAAAGGCTTTCCCCCCTCGGCTGCATGTGGGGAAGCCACGCTGGAATTCAGCTGAAATATTAACATGAATGAAGTAACTCCAGTCCATAGTCAACAAACGCACTTGCACTTTTGCATCAAATTTGCTGAACATCTGCTTCTGACATTGACAAAAATTGCATGTGTGTGTGCCTACCTTCAATAACACAAAGTGAGAGATATAAGATATCTCAACTTTATTGGAACAACAAAAAATGATGTCTAAGACTAAAATCAATAAAAACAGTATAACACAAAAACAAGGAGTGAGCTCATTTCAGTGAACCTTTGTACATGAAAAACAAACCCTAATTTGACTTATTTGGTTGGGGTCTGCAAACCCCAGTCTTAAATGGTAAATGGTGCGTCTTACCCTTTAAACTCACTTTGCAACTGTTACAATGAGTTCTATGATAACATTAATAGCAGTGCTATCAATGTTATGTTAGCAGCATGTAACAATGAACCTGAGAGGAAGCATTTAGGCTGCTGAAAGCTATTATTGTGTATGTGTTACAGTAACGTTGCATGTAACGTTTTCATTCCAACAGCTGTTTTGATACTAAATATTTGACTACTTTACGACAGTCAAACATACTGTCTACTACTAGCACATACCCACATCTGCTAAATCTTTCTTGCACTGAGTGACTAGCACATGTAAATACCACATGACTGACTGTACATATTCTGAATCTGAATAACAATGTCCCGTAAAGCAGTGCATTATTGACAGTCCATACAGTGCATTATTGACAGCCCATACGTCCAATCCAGGAAGTATATCCAGGTACAGTAGGTACTTCTGGAAGCTTGTGAGCAACTTTCATTAAAATGAATAGGTTGGCCGGACGAACCGATTCATCCGCACAGATATTATACTCTATGGCCATGAACCCACCAAAATAATAGCCGATAATAACCCACAAAAGGCGTGAAAATAGCAGAGTTGTGAGCTTGTAGATTTGTAGATTTCACAATGTTTGCCAGTTTCTTATTATTATTCTGATGAATTGAACATGGAGGACACTGATGTAAACAAGTACAAATTTCAATACATTTTCAATCAATGTGTCAATTTGGACATTGCATTTGATTACTTTTGATGGAGTAATGGTCTTTTATAATTTATTTTTTGATGAATTAAAAAGGTATTTAATAGAAATCGTTAAATTGTCACTATAGCCACCAAAGTTACCAACTTGTGGCCCCGGCAAAACGAGGAACAGTTTGTTTGATTTATTTCACTATTGTTTCCCCGGCTCAGGGAACATATACGGTACAATGACTACTGTGCAGTCAGTAGCCTATCCAGATAACAGGGTTCACCTCACCGGTCTTCTCCGTTATCTCCGCGCCAGCATTTGTAGAATTTGCTAAATCTAACCTAACAATTCTCCACAATGGAGAGTCTCTAGCTCTGGTCCATAGCTCTAATGCCGTTGACCAGAGCTAGGGGGTCTCAGACAAAAAATATATTTTTTTGGGGAGTTCACGGCCGAAATAAGTTATTACTTTCGGGTGGTCGTTGACATGGTGCAATTAAGTGCTTGCGAAACACTGAAAGGACAACAATAAATGCAACCCTTCAATGTAGCCTAAATGCATTGTATTCTATGTATTGTATTGGTAATATACGTATGAACTGCTCCTTTAACGAAGATGTAGCCTGCCTCGTTCACTTCAAACGCCAGAGGAGGGAAAACGTCATGCGTTCAAACATTATTATTACTGCGGCCGGCGACGTTTGGTGAAGTGAAAACACGGCGGCGTGCATGCAGATGGATGACACTACAGAATACATATATAACTGCATTACCCATCAGCCCGTCCGCGTTATTATTACGTTTGAAGTGCAAGATGGAGCACGTTATAAAAATAGTCCGCTGTAACGTTATATAGCAGCTGGAGGAGCGAGGTTGATGAAGCTTGTTGTGAGTGATGTGTGTGATCCCCGTCTACTTACTGCAGGCTAACGTCTCTGACGATAAGCACTGGCAGTGGCTGGCGAACCGTGTTGCCACGTTGCGAGAGAAACAAGCAACCATGGTCTATGAGTGTAGGGGTCTAAAATGAAGCTACCCCTAATACTGTGGTTCCCAGTCCGGGGGACCCTCATGGGTCCTTGAGGGAGTACCAGAGGGTCCCCAGCTAAATGATAGTTATTAACCAAATTGATTTTACAATATAAATTGGGGTCCCAGAGATAGAAATGCCATTTAATAGGGGGCCATTGATAAAATAGCAGTTGAGACCGAATACATATTTTTTTTAAATCTGACCCCTCCCTGAAAAGGCATAGGCCCTAGATGTCCTGACCCTATATCCATCATTTATACATTATGGATCAATAGTGTGGACTTCGACTGTTATTCGTCTCAACTGCTCGATTGATTGAACAGTTTGGAGAATTACAGTACATTTCAAGCACAACTCAAAACAAAGTCTGTTAACTGTGAGTGGGATGACACACCATAAATCAGTTCTACTTGTTTACGAATAGGGCCCATCATGTTCATTTCATCAAAAAACAATTAGATACGTACTGTACAATTATTCACTTCTGTGGTATATCCAAAAACAGGAAATCATAATGGAGGTAAAAGCCTAATTCAGGTCAAACCAGGGGCCCTTGAAATGAAAATGGTTGAAAATCACTGCTAGAGCCGTCAACATCTTCTCTTATGGGGGGCCCTGGTATATCTATATATATCTTCAAATGTGGGTCTGCGGGCTCATTATTGTCATTTTGGGCCGGGGGTCGTGGACATGAAAAGGTCTGGGAACCACTGGCTTATAATACGCGGACATGGCAACGCTGCTAGCTAAGCACATAGCGGCAGCAACCTGTCAAACCATGGGCTGCTTCAAACTTCACGGAAGCAAGTTGTAAAATGTTGCAAAGCTATCGAGAACGAAATGTTTCACTCGTGCGTTTGTAAATGTGGACACCGCGACTTTTTTTTTTACACAAACGACAGTGTAGAGACTGAGAGACGGGAGTTTTAGTAGACATTCTTCCAGGATGTAGTCGGACCCCGCCCGGCCGCTTACTATTGGTGTCAGTAAAAACCCGTTAGAAAGCTAACGTTAGCGTCATTAGCCCAAGCTCAAGTACCGCAACACAAAGAGGCATGTAAATCATAACGCGTGTAAACTCAAACGTGTGCGTGCTTACCGTAAAGGATGCTACTCCAGTGAATAAAAAATGTCCCGGTTACCACTTAAAAAAAAGAGCGGAATAAAAACGAGTAAATCCTATTGTTATTATTATTATCTTTAAAGCGGACTTTAGTAGAGCGCGCTCAGACCCTCCCTCTGTCCTCGCTCAATGGTACATCTGCCAGTGACTGGGATGGCGCGAAGGCACCCGATTGGCTGGCACAGCATTCATTTTAAACCGTCCCGTTGTTTGATTGGTGGACAGTGGATTTTAACTGGTTCAAGGGAGTCTCGCTACTTTGTTTATGGTGTCACTCTACTGACTGTCGACCATGGATGTATGGTGTCAACTTGCCATCACTGTCACAGTAGAGCTGTCCTGTCGACCTTATCACAGGTTAAATATGCGAGTGATTGAGTTGAGTGTCCAGAGAAACTCACAGTCAGTTACTAGGTCTAGCAAGGGAATGCCTCTTTCAATTCCTATCCCTATGCGAAATATATATACTGTAAACTTGACAGTATTACATTTATGATTAAAAATATATATATATTAAAGCTAAATATAAATGGACTGTTGAAGGAAATTATCCCTAATTTACAAAGTAATTTTGTCAAATGTACAATAAATGTATAATTTACCTGCAAAAAGTACTGATGTGTTTATTATATTATAAGGACAGGGTTAAAACAAAACAAAAAAAGGATGTAGGTCTGAAGTGAATTTTGTAATAACTAGCAACTACAGTTTTCAAATAAAATTCAAAAAATTCAAAAAAAAATATGTTGACTTTGAGAGTTGAGTAGAAGTATATTTTTTGGAAGTTGTAAAGACTCCAGTAAAGTAATAATAAACTCAAACGTGTACTAAGTACAGTAGGCCTACTTGAGTTAGTACTTACTTCCCATCACTGTATTTTGCTAATGGTAACTTTAATTAGGGCTTAAAGTAATGGAGTTATACATACTGAAGTTATTAACCCTGGGGGGGAAACGAGATAAAATTGAAGCACGGGAGAACCATGCATTTGTGTCAGTCTCACCACACAGTTGATTTACTACCCAGATGGAAATCATCTGGGTTTCATTCAGTATGCTTTCGCACATGACAGCTCTCTAAAAAAATCCACATACTCTGTGAATGCCAGAAATAGAATTAATACTGTATTCAAGAAATGATAAATCATATTCCTCGGAAGAAATGCTCCAAGTTTGCTTGTGGAGAGAAAGTGTTGCATGCCATACTTGGCTATGTGTTTCAGACAGAGTTGAGTGCTGTGTATAGTGCAGTATAAAATCTTTCAAACCAGCTTTACTTGTAATGTCTCCTGACTCTGTACATTTCAATCTGACTTCCTGCAAACCTTAAACCAACTGCTCTATGAACATTTGGTGAACCAAAAACCTCAAATGAACTACAGATGCACACAGCAAAGCCTCTATGCTCTGCCAACAGGAAACATATTTTTTTTGGTAAGGTATGTTGTCATTGTTGTGTAAAGCAAAAGCACTGTGCACATATATCTCCCTCTGTTTCCTCTTTTATTTCTACATTCTCCTTTGCACCATTGCCCATCCCACAGCTTTTATACAAAGACGTTTCTCCATCCAGTAAGGTCATTACAAAATCAGGCATCCAAGGTGCTTAGTTGCTCTTAGGAAGATTGCATCATTCCGTTCACTAGCAAATTGTGAAATTACTAGTGGAGTTGGACTGTAGAATACAGGAATCGGATGCACATCAGTCTTGAACAAGAAGAAAAAGTCTCCTCCCATTTAAGTAGGACCCGCCTCTTCCTGTTCTTCTTAGCTGAACCTCAGTGAAGTTTAAATAGAACATAAACACATGAGGCTCTGGGGAGACTCTGGGCAGCAGCCACACACACATTCACAGTTAATGAGCTGTGATCCTCAAGCTGACCGAGTGCAATGACAGATGTAATGCTGGGCACTCTGGGGGCGAGGCAGACAAACTACAGTAAGAGATCCCATGGTTCTCTGGTACATCTCAGGGTTGAGGTTTTTTTTACTACTACTAAAGCTTTCTTTCATTGATGCATTCAAAGGACCACAATGTAACATAAGCTCTCAAGTTTCTTTTTGTGTTATGTGTTTGACCGATATGTGCATAATGTTTGTCTATGAATATTAGTCTATAAAAACAAATCTATTAATCCAAAAAAATGACCAGTCTGTCTGACCCTTTTCAGCACATACCATGATCATCATCGTTTCCAGTTATCTAGATGCCTTCACTATATCAAGCATGGAAGTTTGATGAATAAACATAATGCCTAGTCACTGTGTGCCCCTGTTCTTTCCTGAAGCAGAAATAGAAAAACTGGTTTGAACATGTTAAGAAAAGAAAGACCACCTTCTGATAATGTATTGCAATTTTTATTTAATTTGCTCAAACAAAACAATATGTTAGCAAGTAAGAAAAGTCTAATTAACATGAGAACAGTATGGTACAATGCAAATGATAAGAGGAGTAAGAACTCTGGAAACCCACAGATGAAAACCATAGGGCTATTCAGATGAATTCATCCCTGAAATCTTCACATAAATCCACAGATTTGTTCAGTTTACTTCCAAAGATTGTTATATTTCTGGGTTGTACTGACAAAGATAAAAGTTTCTATCAGCAACAGGACAGCCATCTAAGCGGATTCCACTGCAGAGGACAACATATTAATTTCCAGATTTCCAAATGCGTCAAGAATCCTAAACCACTGAACACAAACAATGTCTGTAACAAATAAATGGCAAGAGGGGTGAAAAACCCAAAACAAAAGCATTGTGTCCAGGCTCAATTGGACTTTCACACAAGGCAGGTTCCATAAATATAATCATTTTGTGAAGAACACCTTTCTCTAGAAGACAAATCCTGCGACTGTAGGGGCTGATTGTACAAATACAAACTCATCATTGTACACTACAGACACCAAAACGTCTGTTGAAACCAAAAATGAAAGACTGCTTGACACCACGATGATATTGCTAAGGAACCATGCCACGTCAATTAATGCCCGATTTATAGACAGTCATTTTGACAAAGTATAAATCAGGCTTAACTCTCCCTTTAAATTAACTTGACTGGGATGAAGATAAAAGATAAAATAAACAAACAAAACAACCATGTGACAATGATCATGACAGTCGATAAGATATTATTCATCTTAACTCTCATTTACATGTTTTAACTAACCAGAACAAGGCACAAACCATGTAGATTCACAACAGAAGAAACCACACTGTATGTACTCCTCTTGATCAAAACATTTTCATTTGCCAATAGAGACAGACAGACAGCGTTCTTATTTAGTTCTCTTGACAAAATGATCAAAAATAAAATAAAAAGAAAGGCGACTTAGTTGAGTGATAATATTTAGTATAGGATACTGCCGAGTTGATTCCTTTGGTGCGATAGCCACACTATTGGCCTTATGAGGCCATTATGCAACTATTATTAGAGGATCTTAAGATTTCTGTATGGGTTTTGTTTGTCTTAAAGTGCAATCAATGCTGTGTAAACACGTATCACTATAGAGCGGCGCTCATGCCTTTCTGTTCGAGGCATCAGAATATGATCTGACCTTTTAAACAGAATTGAGTGAACCTGGCCTGAATATGGTCCAACTCACATACTTCTGTTAAAATTTGAACCGAGAGGGATGTTATACAGACTAGCATTCTTAAGCAACATTTTTTATTTTATATTAACCTGACCCTAACCTGAGCAAGAAGACGAGAAATTCAGCTGGTTGGGTGCTTTTAAGTTTGGACATGAATAGAAACCTCTACGAATCATAACTGTAGAGTGCTACGAGTAGAATGCCAATGAAAATGTGACTTCTGATCGGATCCTCAGTAATCAAGACATGACAGATACAGTAAGGTTTTGAACTAACATAAAGATCATCCCTGACATTGTCTACTATCCCAATGGTAACTAATGCTAACGTGTCTACAAAAAAAAAGCCACAAACTGACAAAGCTCTTGCTAGGCTACCCGGTGAATTCTATCCTCAGTCACTTTCTTCAAGAACCCTCACATGGCCATTTTTGTTTTATAACTGTGTGCTTAAATACCTGAATCGGGGGTGCTTAATCCTTTTTTGGCATTCAGTCAATGGATAAAAAGTAAGATGGTCCAAAAATGCACTAATACGCATGATTGAAAAGTACTGAAATTATCTCCTAAGCAGATGGGATGCGTGATGTTAAAATGCATTGTAACAAACAAGCAGTCAAAAAAAAAAAAAAAAACACACCTTGGATATCAAGTCACAATGCTTCATCATAGAACAAATATAAATCATATTACCTCCTCCTGGAGGCTGGAACCCTTAGGGTTACAACACATTTTGGGGGAGGGCCTAGTGTGTTGTGTCCAAGGACAGTGGCCATCACATACCAAGTTATTGGACTCCATCGAGGAGCTGTCTCTCCCAAAGATCTCTACTGGACATTACCAGGTTATTAAATCATACATTGACCATGTGTGTTATGTTTCAGACGTCGTCTTGACATTTGACATGGGTGCAATAGTTACAGTTTCTGTAATATCGGTCTCTCACCTTCTAAGGTATCCTCTCAAGTTGATTGTACTTCCAGCTTTGAATGAAGAATAACAAAACAAAAAACTAAACACAGCAAGAAACCAAATGTGGACATGAAAGCACTTTGTTTTGTCCTATAAAGTGATATTTCCCAAACTTGTGAAAGTATAGGATTAGGTCATGTTAAGGAGTTGAATGGCATCAGGAAAAGAAGGCATAGAATAAAAGATGAAACAAAGCACATCATTAATAAGCACTGGTGAAAGAGAAATGGCACAGACACTTCCACATGAACCCCCACCCCTCACTTGGGTTATCCCTTGTGATCCCTTTCAACAGCTTTACAAATTAAATGCAATAAAATAAAAAATAAAATAAAATAACTAAAGAAAACAAATTCAAATACATTTAATCTGCAATGTGGATAAAGATACAGTATCTTTAATTACATAGAAAACAAAACAAAATAGCAGAGTACCGTGAATTGGAAATGGCGTAAACAATGCAGTAATATCTTGTATCTTGTATCGTGTATCGTGGTTGTGAGAAAAAAAGGAAAGGGACCGTTTGGTGTTCAGCTTTTTTGTTTCATGGAAATTTACGGCGAAGCTGAGAAGGTGAAAATGTAGCTCTTCATACAGTAAGAAGGGCCCTCATGAGGCTCAAAAGAATAAAGACAACGATAACATTGAATGGGCCGGGGGATGAATGCTCAAAATAGATGCTACACTTATTGCTTGTAATAAACCTTGTGACAGTTGGTTAAATTTCGTGGCAGCCTTTGCAATCCTCATCATACAGAAACCAACCTAACATGCAAGAACCATATCAAGATATGACTGACATGACTGAGATAAGGGGTAGAAAAACATTGTTTCAAATCAACGCAATACAGTAATAAAAGTCAAAAAGCCTACATATCTGTCAAATAGCATGACAGTGGTTTGCAATCGAGCACTTCTTTGTGAACAGAGGTGGTTAGGTAGAGCTACAAAATGTCCGCCTTCTTCATGGCAGGTATCCTTGTCTGCATTTCAACTGCCTGCCTCACACCAT
Source organism: Benthosema glaciale (assembly GCA_900323375.1). NCBI lineage: Eukaryota > Metazoa > Chordata > Actinopteri > Myctophiformes > Myctophidae > Benthosema > Benthosema glaciale. Next base: position 13,414 of record OOFJ01139237.1, read on the forward strand.
TATAAAATTAGAAAGGAGAGGTCGAACTAACAATTGCTCATTTCCGAAGGGGAAAGAGGGAAAAGAAATTGTTACAACTATGATTTCAAAGACGGAGAGACCAGGGATCATCATGTTTTAAAGAATGTATTATTGAGCTACTTGATATGGCCACAGTTCTACACTGAAACAAACATGAATGATTGATAGATTTTCTTCTAAATAGCGTTTATTTTCTCTCTGTTTTTTACATATTCAGGTTAAAATAGTTTTTTTAGGAAGACTCTTTACAGTGTCCTGCAGTGGTGGACCTAACCAGCAGAGGCTGTCAAGCCTCTATATACCCATACTCACATGCAAGCACGCACGCACACACACCTGCACGCACACACGCACGCACGCACGCACACGCACACACACACACAGGCTACCACTATGGCATTATGGGGGGGAAAAAACAGTTATTTTCCTGTCTCCAAAATGCCACTCATAAAACAACCCCTCTGGTAGGAAATCACAAGTGCGTGCTCAGAGTTCAGATTCCTCGCACAAAGTTTCTCGGTTCTCTTGCGTGTCAAGGATTAATACAGTATTGTCATAAGAGTTCAATATTGTTATTTGTTTATGTTTGTTTGTATGCTTGTTATTATAGCTCAAAGAGAAAGAAACCACCTTTGCATAAAAGACATTCGCCTCTCTTTCAGACCGTGCAATGTCCTCCAGGAACGCGATGCCCTCGGTGTAGGGGTGCGGCAGAAACTGGAAAACGTCACAAAATGGATTCCGTGAGTCTCAGCTCTCCGAGCTGCAAGCCTCCCATTCTCACCCTTTCTCCCTCTCCACCAATGCTGCTCCGCTCAAAATGACGTCCTCTCTCAGTATTAATATTGATCGTTGTCCTCATCATCGTCGTCATCTCCACCCCTCTGGTTGTTTGTTTTGTTTTTTTCTGCTTTGTATCGTCAAGTGTAAAGTTGACTCCCGGGTTGGGCTGTATGGGTGTAGATGTTGGTTGTAGGGGAAGTTGGATCCATCTATCTATGCTGTGCTGGACTTGCCCAGCTCCTCTCTGATTGCTGAGAACAGGGCGAGACACACACATCACAGTTACTATGTGCACTCTAAAATACATGGAGACAATGCATTTTGTACAATTTCATGGGTATAATGTACGTTTTCTTTTGTCAATTAAAAATATATAAAGTGTTAAAAGGTTAAAGCTCTATTTTGTGATAGTAATCACTGCTATTGAGAGTTTGTTCAGTAACAGGGTTAGGGCTAGCCTCTCCAGCTCTTTAGTACAGAGAAAATAGATTTTCTGATTGGGATACACATTTCATCCCATCAGGAGACAACTGTCAGATTAAAATGTGTAGTTTTCCAGTTCCGAACCTTCTGTTCTCTCTCTACCCATTCAGCAATGGCCAGGTCAGTGTGCTTCAGTGTTTGGTGAGTACATTATATTATATTCTCTATTAAGTTTAATGAACAATTTCTGAAAGGGTTTTTACTACTGCTTCTGGGAGAGTTTGACATAAGCATTAAAGGGATTTCCTGTCTGTGACACCAGGAAGAGTGATATGACTCAATTTGCACGCACGCACGTGTGTGTGTGTGTGTGTGTGTGTGTGTGTGTGTGTGTGTGTGTGTGTGTGTGTGTGTGTGTGTGTGTGTTGTGTACATGCATGCGTGCATACACATGCGCGCGCGTGTGTGTGTGTGTGTGTGTGTGTGTGTGTGTGTGTGTGTGTGTGTGTGTGCTTGTGTGCATGTGAAGTGCAGGCCAGTAATTACCATCAATGAGCTCTTCTTTTAGCTTTGAGAGTTCCTTCCTCATTTCATCCAAAATGTCCTGAAATACAAGACAGACATTATTCATATGACTTTTTTTTTATTCAAATGAGTTTAACCCAGGCTGCTGTAATAGGGTAACCCAGACTAGACGAACCAGAAGAGCTCTATTTTCCAACACTTGCTGCTACGTAACAGGGTTTTCTTGGCTTCAGTCTGTTGAACCTTGGCTAATCCCTGTGCTAATCCCTGACCTTTAAGAGTGGTGGACAGAGAAAGACAGACAAACAGATGACTGTATATAGCAGTGTTTCCCAAACAGGGTCACAACCCATTTTGGAACACAGACCCGTTTCTACAGGTTGCGAGAATAAATGTTTTTCTCCTATTTTTTAGTAGATGCACTTAAATTATTTTATTTTTCAATAGATTTTCTGAAATGTTCAGAAATAAATAAATGTCCAAGGGGGGGAAAGTTCAAAACAGACACATTAGCAGCTAAAAAATTGAGTTTGTAAATCGTCTATTTCTCTCATTTTGAAATACCCCTCTCCAACTACAGTGCTAAACTGTTGCATTGTCAGATAGGAGGGCTCTGAGAGTCTCTCTACTTATCTAGCAGTCTCATTCATGCACCTCAGAGGGAGGAGCTGCTTCAGAGCAGGACACATTCATTGGGCACACCCTCGCTCCTGTAACTTGAAATTAATATTACATCCTTGAGCTGTACGCATGCTCACTGAAAGCAGCAATGGCTTTCCTTTGAATGCCTTAATGATGACATATATAAAAGCAAAGCATTTCAAAAGGGTTTCTGATTGCGGCAATTCCATGTAGAGAGGTACAGTAATTGCTATGTCCGAACTATAATAAAGATGCCGGCACAACACAAGTGTCCAATCTAATGTGCTGTCTGCTTCATTGCACACCCTTTTTTGACATTGCCAACCAGTCGTACGCAATAATGTTCACAGTGTTAGTGATATTGTATTAACATACATTTTATTCACTAATGTTGCCTATAATGCTATGTCCAGGGTAGTCCCAGATCTAAATAAAAGTTACTTCATATGGCAGTGCATGTGATAGAAACACAAGTAGTTTGACATCGGGTGCGCTCACCTGTTTCAATCTGTCGTAGTCGACTGCTTCTGTTGGCACACCGTTGGCACTTAGGGATCCGGTGGGTGTGGAAGAGTTTTTAGGTCTGAAGGAGAGACACACAAAACAGATGAACTCTGCTGAGAGAGAAAGAGTATAACTATGGGAATAATGAGCAATTATAGTGGTCATTATCTTGACTTTATTCATCACATGAAGGCATTTTCATTGGAAAGGTCAACACCCCTGGTTTCATAAGTAATACAGTAGCAATGCAAAAACATTGAAAATGTTGGCAGTTTGGACAAAGTGCGCAAAAACTCCTGGTGAGTATAACATATTGATGTGTTAATGCAGCTACCATTGTTATCACATGGTTATATTATGTGTCAGCTTTCTTATTTTGTCAGCAGTCAGCACATCATTAAATTAAAAAGCAATATCATCAGCATTCTCTGCCGTAGATGATCAACCTAACAAATCAATCTTAAGTGGTCAAAAAGACCAGCAATGCACTGTTGTAATGTTGTGGATGCAAAATGCTGAATTCAATGATTGATTCAAGATCTGTTCTGAAGTTGAACTAATGCCACAAAAACAGTGTGCACACAACAAGACTGCCAAGTTTGCAGATTGTGGTTAGAGCATGCACACACGACTGTGGAAATCAAATGTGCACACTTACAGTCATGCACGCAACCACATGCATACATAAGCACGTGCACAGTTGGCCGCTATGAGCTGATGTACTGTAGGTTGCCAAGAAGCAAATCAAGCATAATGACCGAGTCAGGGGTACCAAATCCTGCTGACAATAATCTTCCAGTGCACTAAATCTATATTTCTCTCCTTTATCCAAAGTTTCCAAACAGCACAAAACAAGCTAATGGCATCTTCCCATGGTTTGAAAAAGACTACAAAGTTAAGGCCAATTCAGCACAGTGAGTTCATAATGGTCTGTAGTCTTGATTGTGACTTGACCAGATATTAAAGCCTCTTTTAATGAGGAAATTAAGTACGGCCATCTGTTCCCCTTCTTTCCTTTCTCTCAGTAGCGCACGCCCACGCCCGTGCGCACACACACACACACACAGTAGGGACCTTATCTGTGAGGGCCTGATGGGTCTGTGTTGGCACTGAAATGATAATATGGAGCCAGGACTGTACTGGGAGGGGCCTGTGTGTGTGTGTGTGTGTGTGTGTGTGTGTGTGTGTGTGTGTGTGTGTGTGTGTGTGTGTGTGTGTGTGTGTGTGTGTGCGTGTGCGTGAATGTGCCCGTGCATGTGTGCGTGCGTGCGCGTGTGTCAGCGTGTTCGCACGGCCCTGTGAAACAATGCTCCTCTGGTCTCTGTGTGAGCTGGCTTTTATGTGTTACTTTGCACGTGTGTGTGTGTGTGTGTGTGTGGTGTGTGTGTGTGTGTGTGTGCGTGTGCATGTGCTGCCCAGTGATGGTGTGTGAGATTGGGCTGTCAGGCGGCAGGCAGCAGATGAAGATTAATGGAGCACACAAACAATAAG
>OOFJ01139244.1:0-11017 GCA_900323375.1 Benthosema glaciale
TGTCTGTGTGTGTGTGTGTGTGGTTGTGTGTGTGTGTGTGTGCGTGCGTGCGTGCGTGCGTGCGTGCGTGCGTGCGTGTACGTGCGCGCATGTGCCAGTCGGTTGAAGAGAGGCAAGGCAAGGCGGTGGGACAAATCAAATCGCCTTCAGCAAAGAAGGTCAGTCCTGCAAATAACCATTTCATCCAAGACACTTCTGAATAGTATTGTTACTTTATAGAACCTTACATTTACTGTATGTCATATCACGTAGATAATGTCAATCGTTCCCCCTAAGATACAGTGTGTCACGTGTCACAAGGAAAACTTGAGAGAATAGGTTTCCATTATGAACTCGTCACTCACATGACGTGGGCTAACCCTGAACACTAAAAGGTGTCAATGTACATGGGTACCCAGACTATACTACTTTGTTGAACCATGGCACAAGGGCTCCTGATCAATGTCAACATGCCATGAGGTGGGAGTGAAAATGTGTCATGCACAGTCGTGTTCAGCTTTTGTTTCTTCCACCAACCATAATTGTGTGCGTGTGCGTTCAATGATTCCCAACAGAGACCGCCAAGAGAGCTCCCAGGATCACAGTGGTCAGTCCTTTGAGGAGCAACAAACAGAACTGGCATCCATATTTAAGGCGAGTCAGTGTAAAACAACAAGAGTACAAATTAAACAAAAGATTATTAGTCGTTCGGAAATAGACACAACATCCAATCTAAACTGTACTTTTTAAACCGTGATTGTTGGAATGTAAACTTTATCATTTTGCATTTCAGCTGCTCGAGGAGAATCTCGGCGTGTTTCTGAAGGACGACCTGGAGCGGATCCAAAAGGTTCTTACAACAGAGTTCCCAGAATGCTTAGAGAGTTTGAGAGAGGAGGAGGAGGAGGAGGAGGAGGAGAGGAGGCGATTCAGAGAGGCAGTTCTACAGATGACACAGTGCTTCCTGAGGGGTCGGGGGCAGGATGACCTGGCTGACAATCTGGAGAGCAGTAAGACACTCTTTATTCACTTATGTAAAAGTATCAATACTGCAATGTAGAAATAGAACTGCAAAGTAGAACTTGAGTAAAAGTCCAAATTATCACTATCAAAACGTAGAAAGTACTCATCATTCATGCAGAATGTTTTGTTTTATTGTAAATTGTATGAAACTCTTTTGAAAATAGCAGATCTACTACGAGCTCACAATGCATCTCATCACGACGCATTGTGAGCTTGTGGATCGACTATTTTCAAATCGCCGGGAATATATATAGGATCTGAGCAGAGCAGTAAATAAAAAGGAAAGAAAGAGTTTATTCGCTGAGAACCTTCGTTAGCTTATATACCCGTCTTTCCAATTTCCAGTAGGCCTACTACAAATATTGTACTCCACTACATTTATTTGAAAACTTTAATTACTACTTACTTTGTAGATTTATATTATTATTACAAAACGTACATTAACCACTTCAGCCCTATATACATTTTGGCCATTTGAAAATAGCTGATCTACAAGCTCACAATGCGTCGCTGCGTCGCATTACGACGCATTGTGAGCATGGCTACTTTCAAAAGATTTAATTTTTTTTATACATTTGCATAACTGGAAATGAGACAAAGTACTTTTGGTACTTTAAGTGCATTTTGATACCAATACCTTTGTACTTTTACTTGAGTAAAACATTTGAGTACCGGTACTTTTTTTCCCACCACTGCTCATTTTGAGGACCACAATTACCATGCACTCATTGGTGTCCCTCTGTTCCTTTAGAAACCCTCGCTCCCGTGTGGCAGCAGCAACTCAAGTCTATTCTGAAGAAGAAGTTTCAGTACAACGCGACCCTTCTGAACGAGCTCTTCACACAGCCACGCATCACAGAGGTCAGGACTAGAGAGGCCAAGAATGAGGATGAAGTCAAACCGATTGAGACAACGTCCGGCAAGAATACTGGTCTGGTCAGGACGCCATCCAGAACAGAAACAACAATGCAATTGGATGACATCTATACGGCTTTACCCGGGCAAGATAGAATCAGGACAGTGTTGATGAAGGGAGACGCTGGCATCGGTAAAACAGCCCTAACTCAGAAGTACGCTTCGGACTGGGCAGAAGGCAAAACCCAACCGAATATCGACTTCATGTTCCCGTTCACTTTCCGAGAGCTGAATTTGATGAAGGACAAGAAGTTCAGCTTGGTGCAACTTCTTCATCACTTTTTTGGTGAAATCAAGGCAGAAGGAATCTGCACTTTAAAGGGGTCCCGAGTTGCTTTCACCTTGGATGGATTAGATGAATGCAGGCTTCCTCTGGATTTCCAGAACAACGAGATTTGGACCGATGTCACGAAGCCAACCTCAGTGGACGTGCTCCTTACAAACCTCATTCAGGGGAACCTCCTTCCCTCTGCTTGCATGTGGATAACTACACGGCCTGCAGCCGCCAATCGGATACCCTCGCAGTATGTTGACAGGGTGACGGAGGTGAAAGGATTCACCGAATCCCAGATGGAGGAGTACTTCATGAAGAGTTGCAGTGACGAAAAGAAGGCCAGGACAATCGTCGCACACATCAAAACATCACGAAGCCTCCAGACCATGTGTCAGTTTCCACTCTTCTGTTGCATCACCGCTGCAGTCCTGGAGGCCATGTTGAGGACATCGGAGAAAGGTGTGCTGCCAAAGAACCAGACTGAGATGTTCATCCACTTCATGGTGGTTCAGTTTGAGCAGGCGATCGTCAAGTACCGTGACGAAGCTCAGACACGTTCTGACAGGGATCGAGACATTAGTCAGGGCATTCTCTCTCTGGGAAGACTGGCTTTTGAACAGCTGGAAAAGGGCAACAGGATGTTCAGTGAAGCAGACCTGACAGAGTGTGGCATTGATATCAGGGATGCATCAGTGTACTCGGGAGTGCTGACGCAGATCCTGAAAGAGGAGCGTGGGTCGGAGGACAGGGTGTTCTTCTTTGTACATCTGAGCATTCATGAGTTCCTGGCTGCGCTTTATGTCTTCCTCCAATTCGTCACCACTGGCGTCAACCTTCTCTCAGATCCGCAGGCAGCACCCAAGCGGCCCAAGTCGAAAAACCCTAAGATGAATCAGCTCTACAAGAGTGCTGTAGACAAGGCCTTACAGAGTCCAAATGGACACCTGAACGTGTTCCTCCGTTTCCTGCTCGGCCTCTCGTTGGAGACCAATCAGACATTCCTACAAAGTCTACTGGAAGGTACAGAATGCATTCCACAGAAAGTTAGTCTCCTAGACAAACTTCCGGAACTAATGAGAAATAGGTCACAGACCCATCAGGAAACAGTTGAGTACATCAAGAAAAAGATCAGAGACATCCCCACTATAGAAAGAAGCATCAATCTGTTCCACTGCCTCAATGAGCTGAATGACCACTCTCTGGAGAAGGAGATCCAACAGTACCTGAGGCTGGGAAGTCTCTCCACCGGCAAACTTTCTCCTGCTCAGTGGTCGGCTCTCGTCTTCATGTTGCTGACGTCAGGAGAGGAGCTGGACGTATTTGATCTGAGGAAGTACTCTGCTTCCGAAGAGGCTCTTCTGAAGCTGCTGCCAGTAGTTGAAGCCTCCAATACAGCGCTGTAAGTCAACTGATAACTGGATACCTTCATTATATTAAGTCATCTTTCTTTATAGGTTAAAATGTACTAAATTGATTTTATCGCATTTCTTTCTTCAGGCTGAGTGGCTGTAACCTCTCAAAGAGAAGCTTTGCGGCAATATCATCTATTCTCACCTCCAACTCCTCTAGACTGCGAGAGTTGGACTTGAGTAACATCGATCTGCAGAATTCAGCGCAGCTGCTCTCTGCACTTGGTAGTCCACAGTGTAGACTGGAGACACTCAGGTCAGTATTGATGAAACTATACGGGCTGGTGGGTGGCACCTGTCAGCGGGGAGTGTTGGACGGGAGGAGTAGGACGAAGGCTCTACGTCCTCCTGGCTTGGGCTCCTCACTGGCAGTGTCAGCTGAGTCAGTAGGATACGACAGCAGTGACAAATGTGTGTGGGGAGGAATTTGTCAAGAAACTGAATTAGATGACCATTCATATCCTGAATTAATACATGTGGAGTCCCCTGATGAATTGAGTTATTGTTGTTTTCTTACCTCGTGGGTTGGGGGCAAATCCAGTCAATAACTATTGTAAACCATTTAAAATATGTAGCTTTTCATGCTTTATTGCCAGTGGGCCTGGCACTGTGGAACTATATATGCTATAGTCTACTGTTAACCTCATAACCAGTCTTACTTACAAAGGACAAATCATGAAACTCAATGAAACAAATTTACCTTGAAAACACAATATGTTTTCTATTTCCTTTCTTGTTCTTTAGGCTGAGTGGCTGTAATCTCTCACAGAAATGGTGTAAGGAGTTATCATCGGTTCTCAGCTCCATTTCCTCTAGTCTGGTAGAATTGGACCTGAGCAACAACGATCTGCAGGATTCAGGGAACTCGCTCTCTGCAGAACTATGGGGTCCATACTGTAAACTGCGGACTCTCAGGTCAGTATGACTACTGTAATAACTGCATACATTGAATATCATGATGTGGTCTTTTACAGAAAAATATAGATTTTAATCACTAATGTTTCTTCAGGCTGAGCGGCTGTAAGCTTTCAGAGAGGTGCTGTAAGGAGTTATCTGCAGTGCTCAGCTCCAGCTCCTCTAGCCTGACAGAATTGGACCTCAGTAACAACGATATACAGGATTCCGGCGTGCAGCTGCTGTGTGCTGCCCTGGGGAGTCCAAACTGTAGACTGAAGACACTCAGGTCAATATTCTTGAAACTGTTGGCCATTCATATCCTGATAACATCTGATTTTTTTTTTTTTTCTCTCTCGTGGATTTGTTGATGGCAGACAATAGCTATTATATATAATATAAATATATGGAAAATGTTTGCTGATTAATGCAAGTCAACAGTGTGGACTATATATTAGACCAGTGAATAATAACATACGTGTGCTCACTTCCACTGAGTCCTCTATTAAAATGTGAAGCTAAAATGGTATGCTGGCTTCCAATGAGCCCACTAATAACTAGAAATGTCACGTGATCTTTTCTTTTACAAGAAAACATGAATATAAAATAGAAACATTGATCCTATCACTAATGTTTCTGCAGGCTGAGTGGCTGCAGCCTCTCTGGGGAATGTTGTAAGGCATTGTCGTCCGTCCTCGGCTCCGGCTCCTCTAGTCTGAGAGAATTGAACCTGAGCTACAATGATTTGCAGCGACCAGGCGTGACTCTGCTCTTTGATGGGCTGGCCAATCCACAAAGTAGACTTGAGACACTCAGGTCAGTATTGCTGAATCTGAAAGATTCAAGAGATTGAATTGTCACACTCAATCATACATGTATGTACGTACGTACGTACTATGTATGTTCAACAAATTACTTTTTATGCTAAGCTCAATTTTTCTTTTCTCCATTTCTCCACTAATTTCTATTCAGGCTGAGTGGCTGTAAGCTTTCAGAGAGTTGCTGTGAGGAGCTATCAGCAGCTCTCAGCTCCAACTCCTCTAGTTTGAGAGAACTAGACCTCTGCAACAACAATTTGCAGGATTCTGGAGTGAAATCACTCTGTATTGGACTCAGGAGTCCACATTGCAGACTGCAGACTCTCCGGTGAGTATTCCTGTTCAAGAGATGAGTATTGGAAAGGCTGTAGTTGTAGGGGGGGCAGGGGGCATAAGGAGCACAGCTCAAAGACAATTGAAACAGAGAGATAGACCATGGACACAAACAAAGGAATGCTAGGAATTTAATAGGTAACTGGTCTTCATGTGCATCAGAATTGGTTTGTCAGCTTGTAGTTGTGTGTACCAGATGTAATTGAGAGTAAACAAGGTCAATGTAACTGTTCACATTATGTTATTGACAGTAGTTTGCCATGGTGTAGCTGTGTGCATCTGCTATTACTCAGAAGTTAACAGTGAAATGATTATTATTATTATTAAAGACAAGGAATGAATAACATTTTAATGGATGTAAGTGATCACAGAACAAAAATGTATTAACATTGCTTTTTTTCACAAATTTGTTTATTCAGACTGAGTGGCTGTGGCCTGTCAGAGGGGTGCTGTAAAGAGTTATCCGCAGTTCTCTGCTCCAACTCCACTAGTTTGAGAGAACTAGATCTCAGCAACAACGATCTGCACGATCCAGGTGTAAAACTTCTGTGTGGTGGACTGGGGAGTTCAAACTGTAGACTGGAGGCACTCAGGTTAGTATTCCTGAACCACAGACGATCATTGCAAAGGCAGACAATAGCTTTGGTTTGATTGATTGATGTTTTTTTTCACAGTATGTAGAGTGCGTACATTTCAAGCGAAAGCACAATTCCATACAAAAACTGCTACTTTGAGGACGAAACCATGAAAACTTGTTTACTTCAGTGTGTTGTCAATTCATCAGATTTAAGAATAGTCGTCCTTCTTCATATGTGAATTTAGGGCAACGTTTCCATTTATTGCATGACAATTCACCATTTTGTCCATTTTGTCTGTGTGTGTGCATGCGTGTGTGTAGCTTATCAGGCTGTCTCGTCTCAGAAGAAGGCTGTGCCTCCCTGGCCTCGGCTCTGAGATCCAACCCCTCCCATTTAAGAGAGTTGGACCTGAGCTACAATCAATACAATCAGACGATAGTGAAGATGTTGTCTGATGGACTGAAGGATCTGAAACTCAAGACTCTCAAGTATGCAAAGACTTGTTTCAAATGTTTTCTAGTAGGATTAGTTTCGGGTGATTGGTTAAATTGGTTAAAGCCAAAGGTCCAGTGACACGCCCCGAAAATAGTCTGAAATGTTATGCGACTAGTGTGTGGAAATTGAATAATTTATTTTTTTCTTTCCCAAAAATATTATCTCTTCTTGGAGTCCCTGGTACAACATATTTTCAGATGGTCCTTGAGTGTAGTGTAGCAGTGTGTTGATGTTGTAAAAATCTTTATGAATCAGTTTCTATCAAAGACAATATGCAGGCCTGACTTTGTTTTTCCTCCTTCCCCAGTGTCAACCATGGTGGAGTGGTGAGGCTGAGATCAGGTTTGAGGAAGTGTAAGTGTGTATTCTGTTTTATCCATGATTAAATCAAAGCAGCATGCATGCATCTGATTACCTGATCAGATCAGATCAGATGTGTCATATAGCAGCAACAGCAGGGAGAATAAAACAAGAAAAATGCGGGTACTGTAAGAGTCAAAAGAACAAATATATAAAAAGAAATTGACAGAAATGAAATTACATGTTGATTATTTGCTCTCCTGTGAATTGTGTTGCTGCGGATGACGGTCACATATTCATGTGAAAATGATTAATTGATATTAAATATCGATTGACACATATTTGTATATATATTTGTATATTTGACACACATATGTATTATTATTATTATTATTACCCTTATTATTTGTGATAGTAATAGTAGTAGTAGTACTAGAAGTACCGGTATATCATATTGGTTGTAAACTAGTTCTGCTTTGTTTCTTATTCTCTCCATCAGATGCCTGTGAACTCACACTGGACCAAAACACCACGAACAGAAGTCTCTCTCTGTCGGAGAAGAACAGAAAGGTGACGCGTGTGAAGGGGAAGCAGCCGTATCCTGATCACCCAGACAGATTTGATAAGGAACAGGTCATGTGCAGCGAGGGTCTGACTGGACGCTGCTACTGGGAGGTAGAGTGCAGCGGACTGAGTGCAATAGCACTGACGCACAGAGCAATCAACAGGAGAGATCTGGGCGCCGTCAGTCTGTTTGGAAACAACAACAAGTCCTGGAGTCTGGTGTTCGATGGTATCCATGGCAACAGTTACACTGTCCGTCACAACGGGAAGAGCATTGCCCTCCCCGTTCTTCCCTCCTCTGTCTCCAACAGAGTAGGAGTGTATCTGGACTGGCCCGCTGGCACTCTGTCCTTCTACAGCGTCGCTGCTGACACGCTGACACACCGGTACACCTACCAGTCCACTTTCACTGAGCCCCTCTACGCCGGGTTCTGGTTTGGTTCTGTCTCCTCTGTGTCGCTGTGCACCTTATAAAGGCAGCCTGCACCCCGCACCGGTGTCGGCCGCGGAAGGAGTTGAATAGTCTCCTGCCGACAACTTATCGACTGGTCGGGAACTATTCGGGACTTCTCGTCAGACGTCGATCATATACTGAACTTGTTTGGTCAGGGCCCGACAGGTTAAGCCGGTGTGCTGAACTTTAAATGCTTGTTGTTGCATTCTGTTGGAGTTGTAAAGAGTCTGTTGGAGTTGGAAACTTTGGTGGAGAGACACCTTAAGAGAGGTACAGTTAGTAGCATCCTTGGAGGAACACTCACACTGCTACCGAAATTTACAATTTACACTGTACAGAATCGCACACTCCACACACACGGATGGGCACACGGATGGGCGAAACATTTTCATGAATTGATTGGAAGAGCCTCAGACAGAGAAGGTTAGGGAAACTAAACTATGATAATTAGAGAACAATGTAGTCAAGGATGACAGCACAAGGGGAATGAGTGATTACTGATCAGGACGGTTTTCTCTGATGATTAATTCTGTATTAAAGCTCTATTATGTAATTTCTTTGTGAGTAAATGTTATTTTGTCCAATCTGTATGGTGGAGTATGGTAATTGGTAATACAATATCATGAACTTAAACAATTGGATTTGTGCACAGCCTAGGCTACTGTAGCCATATTGGAAAGAAATTGGGCCTCACAATGAGACCTTAAGGCTCTGTTCCATTTGATTTAACACAGAGGTTCTCAAACTTTTTTTAATTTCAACGATCCCCATAACTTAGAGAGTGTACAAATGGAACCAAATGTGGGTTCCATTTGTATATTGTCAGAGTTACACACACAAGGGGCCATGTTTGGAACCCCCTCAAGGAACCACAAGGCTTGCCTGGACCCAGCCCATAGACCCTGCCCACTCTCTGAGTGGACTGCATAAGATAATCAAGCTTCAAAAAGCTTCACAGTCTGATAATCAGGCTACCACACGGCTACCCGTCCCGGACCACACTTTAAATTTATAATAATTATGGATTTTATTTATATTTAAAATCTCAAGAGTGCTACAATAATAGTCGTCCATGGTACATAGGTTGGTAATGGTACCTAACCTCACTACGTATCAGACCTGTGAAGAAAGACAAGTAAGACTGTAAGAAAGAGGCCCAATGTCTTTCCAATGACTGCTATGCATACAGCCTTTATTAGGGTGCTTGTATTTGGTCTCTCTGTTCTTCTATTGAGATATTTAGATCAAAATTACATTTCTCCCCAGAGCAAGCAGGCAGGCTCTATTATTGAATAAGCAGCTGTGCCGTGCAGGAGACTTGGGTTCAAATATGTAGAACAGAAAGGTTACAGGCTGCACGCCTTAAGTCAGATTGACAGATCTGACTTGAGTCAGATTAACTTTTGCAAGTCCATTACATGTGTAAAGTTAATACACTTAGACCAGCAGATAAAATAAATGCCTTGAATGCTATGTGACATGAAGATATTGTCGATACTTTAAATATAAAGTATCAAGTAAGGGGGTAATGGGTATTAGAGCCTGTATTGTGTAGCTATATATGACAGGTGGACAGGCCTACATAGCAGAGCTATTAAAAACAAGTCCTATAGGCTACCCAATAACAGAAAAGTAGTCTATCTTGGAAGTCAAAGGATGAGATAAAAGTCAGCAGTTCAATAGGGAGAAATTATTAATATCCTGTAGGAGTGCCGGTGTAGGCAGAGAAAAGAAGGAGATGTATTCCTCTTGGAGAAGCCAACTGGTGGCACTCTGTTGAAACAACAACCTGTCGTACAGGTAGTGAATTATAACTGTAGTTAATTGTCCTGTGTGTGTATATCCACCACAATCTGAGTGATTTTAGAGTGATTTTAAATCAATTCATTTAGAAATTGTATCTGTAGGATTTTATTGGTGAAATTATCAGAGTATGGCATAGTATGACTGTTAGGGTGGAGAGATAAAAATGAAGCAAAATAGTGCAGTAGAAGGATTTATTGCCTGGATTCTGAAGACTCAAGATTTCGTCCTCAATCTCCCCAATTCTCTGGCTGCTCTGAAGTCTCTGGCTACAAAGGAAACTTTCATGAAGAAACAGCTATATTATCTCTTCTCATGAGAATATAAGACATGCCGGGTCACTGGTTTGGGTGATAATTGGGAAATTATAGTAGACCTATGACTGAGATGACATCAGAATCAGCTTCATTGTCAGTTTATCACAGAGTTTACGAATTTACGAAATACTTCATGCTGCACCAATAGGCCTAGCCTATAAATCAGGCATTACATAATAGGCTACATGAGCCAAATACGTGGGGCAACTTGTATGTATTACGTATAGTACAAAGGTTTACAAAGGTAAATTCATGAAGTCTATAGCATTTAAAAGCTATAATTTCAATACATTACTTTAGAGTGTAAAATTAAACCAAAATGTGTTTTCAATTCATTACACTCCCAAGAGTCCATTTGGAATGGTTACAAACTCCCCATCATTATTAGCCATGACCACCACACATGGCACCTGGAGCTTTCTTATATCTATGCCTGGAACCCTTAGAGTATATATTGAAGCTGGAACCCCCTCCTCAATGACCACGTGGTATAGGCGCCTGTGAGTCTCTTCTCTACTCTCTGCTGAGGTCAAAACATCAAACCAAGTTGAAAAGGTCAGTGGGAGGAGGCTGCTTGCATGATGTGACGACGAAAAGTGCGCAGCATCATCGAACAGCTGCAGCTGCAGGTTCATCGTTCACTTCCATCCAAGTTTTCTCTTGTTCACCTGATATACCATACTAAACTACTTGTGCAACATATGGATTTATATGGATTGATTTTTTTAGCCGATGAGGTAAGTTCTTTTGTCAAATTATAAACTTAAGCGCATTCATCATAATATATAAACGAATCGCACGCGTGGTCGCAGTCTTAATTGGATGCAGCTGGTCTACATACTTTTGATCTAGATTTCTATG
>OOFJ01139274.1:0-11093 GCA_900323375.1 Benthosema glaciale
GTACTGAAATTGATTGATTCCACATGAACCGAATCGCCAGCTTCACACATACATTAATGTATGTGTGAAGCTGGCGATTCGGTTCATGTGGAATCAATCAATTTCAGTACACAATTGGTTTCTGGGCTGCGGTGGTAGTAGAACAATTAATTTTGAAATACGGCACGCACCGAGAGAGCAGATATGACCCGTTTCAAGAATCACAGTGATCAAGACGGCAAGCTGGCTTGATCTATTGCCCCCTCCGTTGGTTCCCTGTCTCAAGACTGATTAGACCTGTATCAACTCAGTTTCCATCTTTATCACGCGGCCTGCTGCGGATATAACGTTCACCACCAGACGGGCAGAAACGAGAGCGCCGTTCTCCTTCAAAATCATTCTCCTCGGTTAGAAGCGTCATGATTTTAGAGAATATACCCCTAAACCTGCGATGCATTGGCTCATCTATACAATATCCAGGTCCCTTACCGCCCCCCACGCCCAATTATTATTATTTTTATTGTGTATTGTGTTGCTTATATAATTTAGAAAGCATTGTTGATTTCCAAATATAAGGTTTTACTAGACTGGTATTAGCCTAGCCTGGAAACCAGTCCGAACTGCCACAGGAAAAAAAATCCCTGGGCAGATTGGGTCAGTTTGAATTATATTTCCCTCAGCCCAAAATTGTGATGGACCAATCAGAGCCCACTATTCAAATTGAGCCTTTTTTTTGCTCTTTGGAACTGCCCTCAGAAATAAAATCTCAACACAGAAGTTCCAGACTAATATTATCTACGCAGTGATATTAGTCTGGTCCAATGGTCCATGCCAGGCTAGTATTAGCCTACTTCCCAGGGAGAGGGAGGAAAAAAGAAATCACGATTATAAGTGAATTGTACAGTATGTGGATTTCTGGCCCTGTCACATCAGACAGGCTCCTCTCACAGCACTGAATGGCAGGGCTGTCACAGGCCCTGTTATGTTACCAGCACTGTGACATCCCTGTGACACTGGCTGACAGGGATGTCACAGTACTGGTAACATGGTACTGTAATAATGGTGTGTCAGGCCCTGGCTGACACAGCCCTGTGATGTGATACTGACCATGCTACTGACGTGACGTTGGTATCATGGTCAGTGTCATGGTCAGTATCATGTCAGTATCATGGTGAGTATCATGGTGAGTATATGTCCGTATCATGGTCAGTATCATGGTCAGTATCATGTCAGTATCATGGTGAGTATATGTCCGTATCATGGTCAGTATCATGTCCGTATCATGGTCAGTATCATGTCCGTATCATGGTCAGTATCATGTCAGTATCATGATCAGCAACTCCGTCGTACAATGGAGTATATTACATTTTAGTAGCCTTTCCATCCCGACACAAAGATGAAATGAAGAAAATGTGAATATATTTTTAATATATTGAATAATACAATAGCACCTCACCGCCCCCCTTCAAAAAATATTGCCGGCAGCACCCCCAAAACGTCTCTGTACAGTCCCCTGGGGGGCTGTTGAGAAACACTATTCTAACTCACTGGCAAGACCGCAGGCTACTTGATTCCTTATTCACATTCATGGGGGAACAGAAGTGACACAAGGTTAAAACTGGTAACTAAATGGTCTACCTAGAGCCTTTTTGCGAAGTGCTTAACGTGTTAATTACCTTGTCCTGATGGCATGAGGTTGAAAAAGCCATACAGGGGATGATCGGGCGGCGGTGGCTCAGGGGTAGAGTGACTGGATGGCAAGGTTCAAACCCGGGCTCCCCCAGAGTTAGTGTCGATGTGACCTTGAGCAAGACACTTAACCTTTAATTGCTCCTGATGTGCTGGTAGGTGCCTTGCATGGTTTCCACTACGATCAGTGTGTGAAGCGGTGAATGTAACGGTGAATGTAATGCACAATCTATGTAAAGCGCCTTGGATAAAGGAGCTATATAAATGCACCATTTACCATTCATGATCAGTGTCATGTGATATTGTGCTAGCCGTGTGACGGCCTTATTGTTCATATCAGAAAGTGTGGGTGTGGGAATGTCTGGTGATCTTGGAAGCAATATGGGTAATAATGAGAAGTTTGTTTCTGTTGGACAGACATGGACGGACAGTAAATACAATCCAGGTAGTTCTGTACACGTCCAGCATGATGGTTGTTTAGCCAGACAGTGGAGACTCTCATAGACAGACAAAAAGTAAAAATAAACTAGAAAAAGACGGGACCCAACACAAACAGACCATGCCGTCCGTCGCAGCAGAGCATGCGCCAAAACGTGTTGGGGGGGTTCAGTGTCTTGCTCAAGGACATTTCAACACAAAGCCAGGAGGGGCCGGCGCCGGTGATGGAGCCGGTAACCTTTCAGTTCCCAATGCAGACAGCTTCTTTACATCCGGAGCCACTGTGTAGATGTGGAATGGCTTGCCCTCTGTTCCAGTTGATATTGTTCTCCCTCTGCAGGCTACGTGATGTTGATTTATCAGCTTACATTTATCAGGCCCCATCCCGCCGTTATTCTCATTCCACACACAACCGTGACACTGCGGCCAAGGATTGGGGGCGCACTGAGACGAAGATGATGAATGATATTTCTTTCATAAGATGCATATCAGCTGAGCGTGTGATTTTTTTTTTTTTGGCTTGTGTATGAACATCCAATGTCACTTTCTATTCTATTGCCTTCGAGGGGGATCCGTTGCATGCAAAAGTATGTCCAATCCCCATGTGGATTCTCTCGCATGAACGGTCGATGTGTTTCAGAAAGGATATGTAATCATAGACCATGCACACACTATCACTGATGTCCAGACGTCCTTCATTCATTGGCCATCTTTCTTTTTCTTTCTTTCTTTCTTTCTTTCTTTCTTTCTTTCTTTCTTTCTTTCTTTCTTTCTTTCTTTCTTTCTTTCTTTCTGTGATCCTTAAAGCAAGCATGAGGTCAGTGAACCAAAGGGACACAAAGGCAATGTCACACAGTGTGTTTTGAAATTTAGCAAGATTTAATTGCACAAACCTCTGTGACCGAATGTCATGACTCGAGTCTGACTGATACAGAAGTAGGCAAGATAGTATGAAGATACGCTAGTCTAGGATAAGTAGAAGAACACATAACATGCAGAGAAAAAAACAGTATGATGATGACACAGCTCTTTCTTTCTTTCTTGCTTTCTTGCTTGCTTTCTCGCTTTCTCGCTTTCTCACTTTCACACAGAGGCAAATACCCTAACAGTTTTCTTCCTCATCGTATGCTGAAAATATCTTCATAAGAACAATTGCACTCGGCACTGGCAAATAATGCACTCGACACTCAATCCTCACCCATTCTCTCATTTCCTCTGAGGTGGAATAAATGTGTCAATCTCCAGACAATAATGTTGAAATGAAAAAAAGTAGAAAATATTAAAAGTGCCCCCTCGAGAGCCTTCAGATTTATATGTCCTTTTAAACGGGTAAACACTTGACATTGCATCAACCTCGATCGTGTCATTAAAGCTTTATGTCCCTCATGGCTACATCCGCAAAACACAATGGTTGAATAATTCCACCCAATGAGAGAATAAACATCATTATGGCCCCTGTGCTGTCTGGTGTGAGACCTTTACGCTCACTGGCTAATAAATGTGCTAAAGGCTAGACAGCCCCCAGATCAATGTGCTAGTGATTGTACAATGGAAACGGTTGTATTATTGTCTATAAGGAGGCCACTGGGTCGCCTTTCCTGTCTACTGGCTCTATTGTATTCAGCCATTCATATGATGGGCTGAAGACTGGAGTGACAAGCCTGCAGCCACAGTGGAGCAACACCACTGAGCACGGTGTAGGGAAGAATGTCACTCTCCTTTCACACAAAGCATGCGCAGACGCGATAAAAAAGGGACACACTTTGATTAAAGTGTGTTTTAATCTGCAAGCTATTAGTTTGATGTGTGTGTAAATGACATTCATATTTTTTTTTTTAATGCTGTAGCCTATGAACTTTTTTAATTAAAGTTGGGTTTACATAGTATCACATTAACAGCTCAAAAACCATTAGTCAACTCAGCAATAATGTCATAGTCAAAATTGTCCCAAGTACAGATGAGGACACTTGACTTGACACTTTGCCTATACTACCCTCACCGTCCATTTTTAGACTCTCAGTCAAGAGTTAAATAAACACCCGGGATTTTGCAGTGTGTCGTTGTCAGACCTTTAATTTAATTGCCAAAAAATCCCCATGTATAATAAACGGACCATACTAGTTCACGATATGATATGATGTTGCCCCAGCTGTAAGGTGTGGAACAGATTTCCACAGCCACTGTATGACGTTAAATGAGTTTTCATCCTCGGCTGACTAATCTCTCTCCAGGCCATCGTTTTTACAAATGCCTTCTTCACTTGGTTTGACCCTTTACCCTCAATTTTAAGTGGAGAACAACTTCAAAAGCAGTGTGGCTCATTGCAAGTGACTCCCCACACTCTGTGACAGAAAGTTTTACAAGCCATTCCGCTTTGAAGTCAAAAGTTAACACAGATTCTTCTTGTTGCCAAAATTGGGAGTCCCATGCAGTGCTCACTTAAATGTCCCTTGTAGAGAGATAAGGGAAGATAATAAAAAGTACACGCTATCATTATTCCATTAATTGAAAACATGAGTGTCTGATTTAAGATGACATAAAACCTGTGTGTTTGGTGCTTTCGCTGTAATGACCTCTCTAGTTAATATACCGTTTTAATCCTATTTTTGGGTTAACAAGTTGAGCCGACCCAATAGAAATGTTACTGACTGACTGACTGTTGTTCTCACTCCCAACTCGTAAGAGATTGACGACTTCGATAAAAATACTTTAAACAAGTGATCAAGATGTATCCGATTTTTCCGATTGGCTACGACTGGACACAAAAAAAAGGATCCATGCAAGGATCAGCATACGTACATGTGCAAATGTTTATGATGCTTGCTGTAAATGTCTATACACATTCCAGCCATTAATGTTAGCCTTGTTTCATTATTATTTATTTTGCTAAAATATATTCATAACTTCTAACCTAATTCTCTAGGGATCACATTGGAATATAATAATAATTGTACTCAGCCAGGGAATATCGCATACCTCTTACAATGCAGGCGGTAACTATTTTAATGCCCTTGACATTTGTTTTGTTTTGAAACATTCCTAGTTTCAGCTACAATAAATCTGCATGAAGCAACATTGCAGACCAGCTCTGGGTTCAATGCCATCATAGCAGCACTCTTGGAGCTAGCGTCATCGCAAAGCCGCACGTCACTCGTAGAAAAGAAAGGCTTTTGTTTGAAAATCATTTAACGACACACTCCCAGACCAAGCTCTCACTGTTCGCCTCCTCAATACCTCAACATCAGCAGCACAACAGCATCAACGGGGGAAACATTCAAGTTCCATGGGAATCACAGTGTTCGAGAGAAGACAATCAATCATCACGATGTCTCATATATCTCCTTTATACATTTTATTCAGATTATGAATAATCTTATGTTTTCTTTCTTTGGTAGAGTTTGAATAATTGAATAATGTGTGTTTAATACATTTAACCTTAACCTTACATTCTCTGTTACTGGTTACCTGTGAACAATTATTGTTTTTTTGTTTAAATTCTAACCATTATGTTGAATTAAAGTCTGTAAATTGCAATGCAAAATAGCTTACAATTTACGGCCACAATGCACCTCCAGTATATACATTCCAGTCCATACCTCCCATTAATCTCTCTTCCACTTTCAGTGTGGAGTATAGTGCTGCAGTACATTTAAAAAATATGGCTTCATTCCTATGCATTTTGGTTTCGCAGGTGATTTAGGAACTCAATGAAAATACATCAATAATACGGCACCCAGGGAGCGAGACATCAATTACATACGGGGTCAGGAATCAATAATTAATTTGATATAACACACCACCACAGCTTGAGATCTATTACTGCCCATTAGAGTCTTAATCAGAATCATAGACATGTCATTAATACGCATTGGTGGTGAAAAAGCTAAAACTAAAATATAAAACGGAGAAAACAAGTGTGTGTGTATGGCTGGACCGCAATGGAAATAATTTAATTTGTACATACGATTGTAAAACCCAGGCACGGATTAACCCCCACGAGGGCCCCTGGGTCAGTAATTGTTTTGGGGCCCCCGTTGCGTGCGTGTGCGTGAAAATGTGTTTTAGGTGTTTTTATCATCCTTTTGACCTAAATTTAACAAAATCAATGGTCAATGAAGGGTCTCAAATCCAGTACTGCACGGTCCAATTTCTCTGAAGGGCCCCTGAGAGCCCGGCACTGTGTTCAGCACACAGATTCAGAAAACGAGCACTCTTTCAATCTGACTGTTTCTTTTTAATCGTATGTAACATAATATTACTGTATGAAATATCCATTGAACCCATAGTACTTGGAGGCCTATTACTATGATGACACCAGGGATCTTCATGTAGGATTTGTACTAGTAGTCTCGCGGGCCAGTAGACTTTTGACAAATTTCAAATGCTTCCGTCATTCAGTCTGGAGCAACGGAAGCTCTGAAAATGATCACGGCCATGTGACCCGCACAGTCACACAACATGCAGAGATTTGCATAATTTATAGAGAGCCTGCTGTAGGGTGGGTGACCAGACGTCTCCGTTTGGCAGGGATTCTACCGATTTTGAGCTGTGTCCCAACACATTTCTATAAAACACTTCCAGTATTCAACATCACTACAAAGCGTAATTGTCCCGGTTTAATTTTCGCCAGAATTAAAATAATAGTTGAAAAAATGCAATGCGTGTCTGAATTCAACTCAGAGGTTGATGTTTGTCAATCAGCCATTGACTGTATGCAACACCTATGCCGCATATACACGTACCATAGACTGACACGTACATGAGTGGGTGTAAGCGTGCACATTGATTTGAGGGTCCCGGTTTGAGGGGCTTAATAGAGTATATACGGTCACCATAGTCTAGTCTACTGTGATACCCGTCGAAGTGCAATTAAGAGCCTCCGGCGGCTAGCTGGCCAGTCAATAACGTCAGAATACATCATATTGATGACATCAGGGCTCTCCATACGTGGGGATTTGTGGATTTATGGATTTTATTTAAATGTTTTTTGTGCAATGCACGCACCCACGCACATTTCACACATTTATAGTTGGAGTACCAAAAGATCTATGGCGACTTAGTTTGGGTTTGGAAGGGTACACACAACATACAGTAGTAACCATTTCCTCTATGAAAACTCCTTAGATACGCAAAAAATTACTCATAGATATCCCTCTCTCTGTCTCTCTCTCTCTCTTTTTTGCATTCCAAAGTCAATAATTTGGCTTAGGAATGCACCAGTATCATGGTCAGTATGATGTCAGTAATTATGAAAATACGTTGTAGGCATATTTTAGGCAAACGTATCAGTATCATCAGAAACTATTTTTGCTGGTTCTCTGCTGTAACTTCATCTCTCGGTCAGTCGGTCAGTATAGGTCAGATAGTCAGTCAGTCAGAGTGGCCAACTAACTCAATCCTCCAAAATAGGTTTTGCTGGATGGAGAATGTGGTCACCGTAGTAAACGGCAGAAATGGGATTTATCCTACTGTATGCTCGGTTGTAAACATGAGTAAATTATTAAAAAGTTCCTAAAGAACCTGTTTGTTCATTTGCAATTGAAGCTCAAAAGTTTGGAATCTCTCATACATCATGGTCAGAGGGGTTAATCACTCTCCACCGTTTTCATAAGTGAATGAAACAAACATCCAGTATGTAGAAAAGAGTCATCCGATTGACAACCAACCCTCTCCAGTCCCTGGCCTATTCCATGGGTTGGACCCACCCACCTCACGTGCTGTCACTCCCTCTCAATCAGAAATCTCACCTGCTCTCACTCACACCTCAATCAGTGGCCAGCTATAAATACTGCCTGAGTGCCTGTCCCTTCAGTTCTGTTTGTTTGGCAGCAGCAGCAACAACTCCACCTGAGAGCCCTCTGTCCTGGAGCCTCTGGTTATGCGTCACTGAAGTGAGTCGAGTTGTTCATGATTTGTATGTTGTATTTATTGGTTATTTGATTAATGTAATCCGTAATCTGTTTGCCTGAAACTATAGCAAATATGTGTAATGCGCAGTGCACATAGTCACTTTAGTATTTTGGAAATTCAGTAATAACCAGTAACTTATATTAGATAATATTGAATGTTTGTATTTTCCCATGTTTAGGTACCTAATTGTTAGTCTAGTGTTAAATGTACTGTTGAACTCTATTGTTGAATTGTATAATAATTATGTTTCTCTTGTCTTTTTAGTAAAAACCATAACCATCAAGCCTCACCACCTCCTTGCTCAACTGAAATGTGTGCAATGGAAAATAAAGGGCTTAAATGGAACTCTCCTTGTCCATACATTCTTGTCGATGTCCCATGGTGATGTGTGTATATCCCCTGAGCCAGTCTCAACCTAAATCTACCTTGCATGTATTATGTTATGGCAGTGGTTCCCAAGAAAGTAGTTCGATCATTTTAACCACTTCCATTTACACAAAACATTTTTCTGATGGGGGGGTCTGCAGCCAGATACATACTGTATCTATGTGGGCGTTCTTGCATGAAAAGGTTTCAGAACCACTGGTATGTTCTCCTATAGTCTTTGTATGTACGGTATTGTAATGATGCAAGGGTGAGTGACCATCTCTGTGACACAAGGGTGACAGAGAGTGAGTGCTCATGGATACTGCTACTTCAGATCAAAAGGGCCTGCTGTGCACGTGTGTGCAGAACTTTATTTTTCATTATTTTTCAAGGAACAAACTATATGCGTGGGCTGACCTGTGACCGCACGCTTTCAAGTAGCAGAGCAAATTTGGTTCAGGTTTATTTGTCATATGTATAAATACAGAGTATAAATAAAATTAAATTATTTTAGCTCAGACTCAGAGCACTCTCAAGTCTTAGACAGATATACACCAGTATACCTTACATGTATTATGTTATGGCAGTGGTTCCCAAGAAAGTAGTTAGTTGCTGTACACAGCATAGCAATCATTTTAACCACTTTATCCATTTACACAACATTTTTCTGATGGGGGGGGTCTGCAGCTAGATACATACTGTATCTATGTGGGCGTTCTTGCATGAAAAAGTTTCAGAACCACTGGTATGTTCTCCTATAGTCTTTGTATGTACGGTATTGTAATGATTCAAGGGTGAGTGACCATCTCTGTGACACAAGGGTGACCCAGACCAGCTGTGCGTTTGAATTCACTCATCAGCAGATCTCTCTCACACTCACACTCACACACACACACACACACACACACACACACGCAATAGACTCATCCATTGTGGTGCAGTAATAATGTGACATTTGACACTTTTTGTGTGTGACTGTGCACAGTGCACAGATTACTCACGGTCTCCTCTCAGCGAAGTGATTATTCCACTGCTAAAACACTGCTAAAAAGCTCCTTTTTACTCCCCGTACGATCAGGCACATCATGAATGATCTGACAAAAGCAAAAAATAAACCAGGACAAAATGTAACGTTTACCCCAACAGTGGTTTGGGTGGTCCTTGAAGGGATTCCAGGTGGTCCCCAGATATATGTTCAAAAGTACAGGTAAAAATCTCTCATCTCTCTCCCAATATGCAAGGTAGGCAATATAATGTACTTGCTTGCATGCACATAAATGCACATAAACCAACCTACATGTGTGTCATATTCATAGCTATTGGCTCGAGGCATAAACAACAACTTGCGGATAATGACGGTTTAATGATTGTTTACAAAAGATGGACAGTTCTTTTGTTACACGGCCATTACTTTGATGCAAACTATTGCACGCATCACGTATCATTCCTGAGCAAACTCAGGCTCCCCACCAATACAGAGATTGTTGCCTCTTGGCAAAAAAAATCTCCACAGTGATGATACTGTTCTGCTTCCCAATTATCTCACACACACACACACGCGCGCAATTACACAACAGAGTGGGCTAGATAAATTAGTGTTTTTTGGATGGTGGAAAGCGCCGGTGGTGATGATAGTGTTGCTGCTTCAGTGCTATAGCCATGGCTTGGTTTGTTTGTTTTATCAGAAAGTGGCAATTTTGGACAATGTCTAATGTGTGAAATGCATGGCAGAAGGCCGTCGTGTGGAACTGGGCCTAAACTGTGTGCTAACACGCATTGGCTGTTGTTGTGGTGCAGAGAGTGAGTGCTCATGGATGCTGCTACTTTAGATCAAAAGGGCCCGCTGTGTACGTGATTATTTTTCAAGGAACAAACTATATGCGTGGGCTGACCTGTGACAGCACGCTTTCAAGTAGCAGAGCAAATATGGTTCAGGTTAATTTGTCATATGTATAAATACAGAGTATAAATACAATTAAATTATTTTTGCTCAGAGCACTCTCAAGTCTTAGACAGATATACACCAGTGTAGGACAAAAAGAACAGCCAACATCTAAAGTGCATGCAAGAACACAAACCAACAGAACGTGCAATACAGTTCAAGGTCAGCTGTTCAACAGCCTGACAGCTTGGGGGAAGAAACTTACTGAGACGGGTAGTGCGAGATTTGATGCTCCGGTAGTGTTTTTTTGGAAGGGAGTAGTTGGAACACGGTATTTGCGGGATGGCTGGTGTCATTAATGATGTTTTCGGCTTTTTTCGGACAGCGAGTGGTGTAGATGTTTTGGAGACTAGGTAATGCTGTGCTGATGATCTTAGCTGCTGTTTTTACTGTCCTCTGCAGCCTGTTGCAATCCTGAGCAGTCGTGTTACCGTACCACACTGTGATACAGCCAGTTAAGACACTTTCAATTTTACAACGATAAAAGTTCACAAGTCCCTTGGTACTTAGGCCAAACTTTTTGAGGCGCCTCAGAAAGTACAGTCGCTGCTGCGCCTTCTTGAGGATGTTCTCGGTGTTGAGTGACCATGTGAGTGTGTCTGTGATGTGTATGCCCAGGAATTTAAAGTTATCAACTATGTCAACAGAAATGGAAATGGGGGTGTGGATACCTTTGGACTTCCTAAAGTCGACAATGATTTCTTTGGTCTTATTGATGTTAAGTGAGAGGTTGTTGTTATCGCACCACAGAGTTAGATCTTCAATCTCC
>OOFJ01139287.1:0-11163 GCA_900323375.1 Benthosema glaciale
GAGGGGAAGATAAATCATTAAAAAAAAAAATTGGTCATATCGTAAAATATCGTGAAAAATCGTATCGTGAACCTCATATCGTGATACGTATCGTATCGTGAGTTGAGTGTATCGTTACATGCCTAGAGGTCCGGCATGGTCATGCTGGACCTCCAAAAGGCTTTCAGTACCGTAAGCCACTCCGTACTGGTTAATTAAGCTTTGGTCTGGCAGCACATACAGTAAGTGAGCTGGATGCAAATGCCATCCTACCTGAAGGGGAGAGAAGAATAGATGGTGGAGGTGAACGGAACACCCTGCCCCCTCACAGTGAGCTGTGGCGTTCCACAAGGAAGCATACTATAGGGCCTTTACTGTTCCTAATATATCTCTGCTGTCCGGAGAAAACCACGTAACTCCAAAATCTTCATTTTTCAGGAAATGGAAAAACAAATTTGACATTTTTCAGAAATTGAAGAAAACCTTATATTTTTAAAACAAAGCAATATGGCGCCATCAAAGTTGGTATAGTGACTTTGTATATTATCAGGTACTTGCATGTGTCATCATATTATCACCACTTTACCCGAATACAGCTCAAATGGAGTTACGTGGTTTTCTCCGTCATTGATAGTTCCTATCATTGACAGATAAAACCACGTAACTCCACTGACATTGGATCTCCAAGCTCACAATGCACCCTAACACATTGTGAGCGTGTTGAGTAGCATCAATTTATGAAAAAAAATCAAAAACCTCCAAAATGGAGTTACCAGGTTTTCTCCCGACAGCAGCGATATGTAAACGACATGACATCAGCTTGTGACTGCAACATGTTCCCATTCGCAGATGACTTGGCACTGCTGGTCTCGGACAGGAACAAGAAAGGAGACTCCACACACCGTTTTAAAAGCTCCCAAAATAATTTATTGACAACAGAGCGGACAAAAAATACAACTGTTGTGAACAAGTATAATGCTTTACCATGGTTTCGTCCACAGTAACAGTTTTTGTATTGACTTGTGCTTTCATTTGAAATGTACCCATTCTGAGCACTGTCGAATAGAAATTTCAATCAGTCTGAATACAACAATATGCATTTGAAACCTATTTGAAATATACGACACATACTGATGTGTTATTAGAACTGGTTCTCCGGTTCTCTCAGTTGAAACCTATTTCTAGTGCTATGATTGCTTGTCCTCCATTCAGATTAAAGTTTAGCCTGTGTCTAATGCTTTGTAGTACTGATGGTTTCTAAACCTTTACCCGTTCAGGATAAAAGCATCGTGGAACAGCTCTCAGTGGGAATTCGCTACTTCGACCTTCGTATTGCACAGAAACCTGACGAGTCATCCAGCTACCTGTATTTCACACACGTCATCTACACATATCTAACAGTTCTGGTGAGTATATGGGATTACACACTGCTTATTATTGTCTTATTAGCGGTCATTCTACTGAATATTCTTTTTGATTTATCGAATCATGATAAAGAAGCATTTTTTATGAATAAAATCAACCTGGGGACAAACGGGGGAAACAATATAGCATAATACAACAGTGGCACACAAAAGATTGGATAAACAAACATCATATCTCATCGACACACATCTGTGAGCTTGTACATCGGCTATTTTGGCTATTATTTTTTATAATCGATTAAATCAATTAGCTTGATTAACTGTTGCACCACTATTAGACATAGCTTTTAATAACCAATAAAGGTTGTATTTACATGAAGCGTCCAAATAAACATGTTACTGTGTAACTGTCATGGTGTCTTTGTAGGAAACGCTGACATCAGTGGCGTCATGGCTGGACTCTCACCCAAAGGAGATTGTTATTCTGGCTTGCAGCCATTTTGAGGGACTGAGCGACCAGCTCCATCAGTCCTTCATTAGGGCTCTGAAGAAACTCTTTGGCTCCAAACTCTGTCCACGTGAAGTGAGTTCGCCCCTCGTCAAAGTCGTATTGGTCAACTTTATTGTCTCCTGGTTTCAGTTTTTCCACTTCACATTCAATAGTTCAAGCAGCACTTCAAGCACAAACCCTATAGTGTCACTATTCCTGGGCAAAGATTTGGTACAAATAGAAGATGTACCAGCTTATGGCAAACATTTGAAAATTGCCTTACAACTTGTAGATCGGACGGCTACAGTATGTTCTCTCCCCCCCATGGCTGCCCAGTAACCCATCCTCATCATCAGTTTTCGACCACGGGCGAGACCATGAACGTCACAATGCCACGCCAGACCTTCCAGTCCTTCATTGCCATACCCAGTTCCCCTGCCAACTGATGCATGTGTCCCTAGTGATGACTTTTGAGTTGTCTACCTCTGGTCTGCTTTGAGGCAGGATTCCAAAGAAGAAGGCAAGATATAACCTCATTGTCAGCTCTGTAGCAGTGGTCTGGCAAACTGTGTTCTTCTGGAGTGAAGAAACACAGGGAAGGTTGCCGTATATTAGATTAGTCGACGGGTGGCTCTTACCAAGAGAGATGCTACGCTTGATGTTTACCCGGTATCCTAGTTTCTTTGTAGCACTAAATAGCTTTCTACTTTGGACCATTCACCCTGTTGTCTGTTGACTACAGGGGCTCGTTCCATTTACTGTGATCTCATCTTACATGAGTGGCTTTGCGCGAGAGCGTCTGCTGAGTGCCTGCATTTTTAATTGCAGTGTTCTTCAGTTCAGACAGGCAGCATTCTGCTCTAGTGTGCCTAAGTGCTGCTTCTTGAACCCCAGTTGACTTTTTAAGTAGTACGATACGAACTAACGCATCACAGCCACAGGGGCATGGTGGCATGTGTGGGTACTGGGTAGAGTAGAGAGCATAGACACATAGAAAGGTAGCAGAGCCGAATGAGGCGTCTGTACTCAAGTGAGGTGAAGTCTTCCACAGGTCGCTCCAATGAATTGCAGCGGCAAATGCGGCATCTAGGTTTTTATATCTATGGTAGAGGAGACATACCGTAGTAGCATGGTGGCAGCCGTAGCTGTGTGGGTAGAGTAGAGAGGACATAGCATAGAGTTATAGATAATAGAGACGTCACCGGATTTCTCCTCTCATCCACTTGCATTGAGTTGCTCACCCAGCAGCGCATGAGGCGTTCTTCCGGGTTGGAAACAGTGCATTCTGGGATTGCTTATTGGCGAGATGTGCGGTATTCCTGCCCCTGTATCGCCCACTGCTCCTGATACTTAGGATGGGTCAAATGCAACACACACACGCACACGCGCACACACACACACACACACACAGGCGGACCAAATTATTATTAGGAGTAGTACTAGTAGGAGGTGGAGGAGGGGTAACACAATTGAGGAGCCTCCTACTTTTTCTTACCTTTTCATTATTTTGTTCCAGTTTGGAACTTGGAAGCCAATCTGGTCCAACTGGTATTTGTCGTTTACACAATGCCCCTCTCTCTTCTCTCTCTTCCCCCTCTCCTCAGGACTCGTCTTCGGTGACGTTGAGGACATTGTGGTCACGTGGTCAGCAGGTGCTGCTGTCCTATGAAGACCAGGCAGCGGCCAGCCACCAGGAGCTGTGGCCTGCCATCGATTACTGGTGGGCCGACCAGCCTACAGCCCAGGGCGTCATCACATACCTGGAGGGGAGGAAACACCTGGGCCGACCCGGTAAGAAACACCTGGGAGTGCATCTTGGTTGGGCGGCGGTGGCTCAGGGATAGAGTGACTGGATGGCAACCGCAAGGTTGCCGGTTCGAACTCGGGCTCCCCCAGCGTTAGTGTCGATGTGTCCTTGAGCAAGACACTTAACCCCTAATTTCTCCTGATGTGCTGGTAGGTGCCTTGCATGGTTTCCGCTACCATCAGTGTGTGAATGGGTGAATGTAATGCACAATCTATGTAAATGCACCATTTACCATTTACCATCTTCCATAAAATCTTAAATCACTTAGACCTGAGGCCGATTCTAAAAAAGATGGCTTCTAAATCCTAACGGTTTTCTTGAAAAACCTTTCTATATCATGGTGCTCACACTATTTCATGTTTTCAGTCGTGATATTTAATTTAGCTTTAATAATCCATGGATGGTGTTAAAACTGTGCCACTGATTCATTGGCGTCAGTGTCATTGGTGACCAGAATGCCAGATTGCCACTGGAATCTATCTTAATTTATCTGTAACTACAAATATTGTAACCGTTTTTTGGTGAAAAGTACCTGGACAAACAGATTGACCCCCGACTTTCCCTCTGTTGAATAGACCGTTCCAAACTAAATATCTGAGCATGGCACTGCATGGCAGGTGTTGCAGGCCATTTTAGTACGGATTGAACCGTGGAAGGACCCGGTAAAGCTGTTTCATGTTAGTACGCACAGTGAACCAGGGAATGTCCCTGGCGGTAAAAGCTGTTTCCGGCTCTGTTTTGGCTCCTTTGCTCCTGGATATACACACCAGTGTCTTCTCAGCCATGAATCCTAACCTGTGTTTGGCAGACAATATTTGTAAGCATTTGAAAGCATGCTGGCCCCAGCTTTCTGGTCTAGAGCAGGGGTTCTCAACCCTTAGGTCGTGACCCCCCCACCAAATTATTTTGGGGGGTCCCAAAGTAACTCGTGAGACATGGCCAAAGCATTTCCGGGGGTCCCCAGCCAAAAAACCCTTGAGAACCCCTTGTCTAGAGGGGCTGACCTCACTATATTGAGAGTGACGTCCCTCTGCACTGTAGTTCACTCCTACTCCTAGACCAGGAAATGTCTCACGTTACCCCAGGCTTTCATTTTTTGTGCCGTAGCGAACGAAGATAAAAGCCTGGGTACCCCGAGGCTACCGGCACACCAATATGATTATGAGCTTAATTAACCACTTCTAATGCTATACGCAATAGAACAATTATTGTAGTTTAGTGACTGTAGTGTGTACTGTACATTTTGATGTTGAATGCACTGTGTGCTGACCGCTCTCCCGTCCACTCTAGGGGGTTTCTTCGTCTCCGGTCTGAACCTGACGGCTCCGAGGGGCTTCATGGCCACACACCCGCAGCAGTCCCTGAGGAAGCTGACCGCCGCCCACTGGACGCGCCTGAGAGAGTGGCTGCAGGAGCAGACCCCCGGAGCCCAGTCCAACTGTCTCAACATCATCGCCGGGGACTTCGTAGGGCCCGCCGTCCCCTTCTGTCCGCTGGTCATTGCACTCAACTACAAACTGATGAGGAAAAAGACCCTTTAATTAGAATAGATACAAGCACTTTATGTGGAGTACACCGAAGGTCCTGACGTCACTCGTCACATCCCCTGGTTCACGGAAGACAGTCATTTCTAACATTAGGTCAATAACATTAGGTCATCATAGGATCGTCTCATATAAGAATTGTGGTCCTAAAATTCACCCTTGTGTGAAGTGAGGGGCGCTCTTACGTGTCATCATACATCATCACTTCCCGTGCTGAGCCAATCAAATCATCACATCCTGTGGTACACACAAAGCTGGGCATAGGAGGGGCTACATCCCATCAAAATATTGTCAGGGAGGTGGCTCTGTATATCGTCACTTACTCATATTTGATACGGTCTGTTTCTGGTGAGATTTTAACTAATTCGGCGGTGGTATTAGCGTTTTCTCACCGTGAGTTGAGAGCTTCATATCCACATGAGACAAACCGCCGGGATAATTTATTTACTTTTAGAACACAGTTCTTACAGCATTTGACGTGATATTAGACATGTCTAGCCATTCAGAATGGGGGAAAAATATGTGACGTGCTAGAATGTTAGATTTTGGTGCTCTATATTGGACTGTAAATATGCCTTTTTTTTATGGCAGCCATATATGGTAACTAGTTGTGTAAGGCACTGGTGTTCAAGGTGGGGTTTCGGGGACCCCTGAGGGGTCCTTGAGGGAGGAGTTCCAGAGGGTCCCCAGTAAAAGGAGTTCATGTAGCTGTAGCATCGAAATCGGTTTAACATCTTTTAATCCTATTTTATACGTCGGCCAAAAGTTAAACATAGCTGCTACTGTATGTGGACTCTGTCCCCCCCTGTGTTTCTCTGATATTAAGCCTTGTAGCACTGACCTTTGAGAAGCTAACAGGGCCAGAGAGTGAGCATAATACAGGCTAGCATTGATTTATTACTAGTCACGAGACAGCAAGGAAATAGTGTGTGTTCAGCTGGGTTTGACATGGTGACTTCCTTCCTAAGCGAGGTCACTCACGGTCGAAGAAGCTGAAACACTTTTTTAGCCGTTTTGCAGTGGCGGAAAAAGTACACCAATGTTTTTACTTAGTAAAAGTGTCAATACTGCAATGTACTGTAGAGTTACTGTTACAAGCAAAAGTCCAGAATTAAAAATGTACTTTCGGAAAAAGCACAAACGTATTGGTATCAAAATGTGCTTTAAGTACCAAACATATAAAGTACTCATTATGCAGAATGTCCATTTGAAAATAGCCGATCTACAAGGTCACAGTGCGACGCACTGTGAGCCTGTAGATCGGCTATTTTCAAATGGTTCATCGTGTGTGTTTTGTAATAATAATCAATCTACAAAGTGAAAGTAACTACAAAACTAAAGTTTTCAAATTAAATGTAGTGGAGTAAAACGGCAGTATTGCATTGTTTTAAAAATGATATCTATAATATTAGCATTTTTCTTAACCCATCGTTTTTCTCTATACCAGCAGCGGTGTCAAAGTGCAGAAACACACTGTCCTCGCACTGTGTTATTTTCTTCACTGTTTGTTTTGGTAGACGGGGATGTTTTTGGTGAAAACACCAACACACAGTGAGAGAGCTGTGTGTTCTTGCAGAACAAACACACCACCACCACCACTCTACTACGGTGGCTGATAACTGCCGGTAGGCATTGATGTGATTCTCCTAATGGACCCTTAGGCCTGGCTCTGACAGGCTGGCAATGTATGCAGGCTGGGTGGTGTATGACAATTCTGTTGAAGTATTCCTTTGGTACGGCGGCGGGCCCGGGAGACCCAATAACGAGAGACAAGGCCGTATCACGCTATAGGTTCACATAGTTTATTACACAATCAAGGAATATAATATAGTGCTGGATCATAGTGACGTGACAATAAGATATGAGACATAGAAACGTGACATGATAATGCTGGCATAACAGGCATTATGAGTAATTAGGGGAAATTATGGGTATTAAATTATTAACAATATATTTTTTGTTTTGTAAACACAGGGAAAAGTTACAGTACATACGTACAGTATGCAATACTGAATAAATGTCCAAAACTGTTACTTTTCAGGAAATGGAAAAAATAAACTGTGTTCCAATGGAATGTAGTTACGGTAGTTGGTCACTGACAAGCTCTTGCTGATACTTTTCATTGGTTATATTATATTTACAGTATGAACACAAACACACACAAGCACTTTCACTTTCATATTTACATCTTCGAGAAAAAGAGCAGATCTACAAGCTCACATCATGTGTTGCGACGATGTGACGCATTGTGATCCTGTAGATCAGCTTCTTACATGACTTTTGTGTGACAATCTTGTAAAGAAGAAGTAGGGCATTATGGTTTACACCAAAACAAAGTTGAAATATGGAGATACAGGGTTTATTTTCAATGATGAAACGTATATATTATAACTACAGTATATCGTTAAAACGACGCAACTACGATATGATATCGCTCATATGACCCTCCCTGTCCTTATGTCATTCCCAATACCCAGAGCAAATATATTATAATACTAATGCATTATGTTATAGGAAATGCAAAGTTATAGTCAAGCATTGTTTAGCAGAATATACAGTATGTGTGACAAATATGGGTTGCTGTTTGTTTACAATAGTACACACAGTAACATTGCACAACAATGTGAAGTATGTCAAGTCGTCACTTAATTGTCAAGTGCATTAAAATTATTCAATGTGCATTTCATTATTCTATGTGTCCTCATTGATGGTGGTGGTGGTAGCCTTCAAATGCTGTCAATTCAAATGAAAAAGAACATTTTTTTTCATGGATCTTCAACAGGGTGTGATTTTTTTTCCCTTTAAAAATAATTAAATTATTATTTCATTTAAATGCCTAAAACTAACAGCTGTGCATTGACAAACAGCTTGGAAAGCATATTATCAGAAAGGCATCCTCAATAAATAATAAAATAAATAAATATGCAACACAATTTTATACTGTGTTGCATATATTATATATTCATACAATGGAGTGATGATTGTCAAAACGTTGAAAACCCCTGCTTTTAATTTTCTCATATTTCTCTTAATTCTCATCTTCTTCTTCGAGTCCATAGCAATCTCTTAATTCTCATGAATTTAATAAAGACATCTAGGCTTTCTTACAAATCATTTTACAGGCCAGACCAGTTGTATTGAACTGTGCTTTCTCTGCAAACTTAATAAAAAAAATCAATCAATCAATCAATCAACCAACCAACCAACCAACCAACCAACCAACCAACCAACCAACCAACTCAACTCAATCAATCAATCAATCAATCAATCAATCAATCAATCAAATATATTGGGTCACCATGCATGGATATTGCATTTTTACATTTTCTTCTCGGTGTGTAATTTTACGACGGTCCCTTAACAGCCCTCATATAAACAAAGCTATTTCCTGAAATGTGAAGAAGCAAAGAGAGTCCCACCATGCACTGCACAAGAGGAACAGTCTGCCTTTGTGTTTGACCATGTAAAAAGACCAGTTATAGCTCGTAAAAAAAACAACAACAGAACATGAGCCTATAATAATATGAGGAATGCATGTAAAAGAGGACAGCAGCAACACCAATGGATCATCATCTTCATCACCACAGTGACAACAATAATGATGAAGAATGGATGACATGTCTACCAGAGCAGCTGTGGGACACCCCAATAACAAACCTCTCTATTCCTGGTATGTTCCACAAACCTAATATTAACTCTAATTGCTTCAGCTTAAAGTTGTGATTTTCTGCCTTTTAGTTCTGGGTAATTAACTGTCTATAAAATCGGACTGATGGCAAAACACTGTGCATGTCTGTCACATGAGTCTGAGTACTGAGCAGCCACACATCATTTGAATCCAGGGACCAGATTTGCTATGCAATAAGCATCTATCTATCTATCTATCTATCTATCTATCTATCTATCTATCTATCTATCTATCTATCTATCTATCTATCTATCTATCTATCTATCTATCTATCTATCTATCGTCTAATCTGTCTAATCTGTCTGTTCTATATCTTTGACTGATTCATTTATTATTTATATTCTGTATTTTCCATATTCTGTGTAGATCCTAGTTGCTAATTTATTCACACTTTTCTTTTTTCCTTATTTATCGTCGCTGTCAAGCAGAAACCTCTTATCTCCATATTGTAAATGTTGTGTTTTTTCCCTTTACCGTAAATTAACACTATAGCTACAGCATCACACAAATTAAGCATCTTGAGCTTGTAGATGTGCTACTTTTGATGCTTTTTAGTTTTGGGACATATGAGCTTTCCACCCGACAGTTCTATCCAAGTCTCTGCTTTATTCACTACAGGTTTTTATTACTTTATACTGCCCTTTATACTGCCCTCCAAGTAGAAATGCTTTATAGTGTCGTCCCACTCACAGTTTTCAGTCTTGTATTGAGTTGTACCTGAAATGTACTGTAATTCTCCAAGCTGTTAAAAAAAATTAAATCAATCAATCAATCCTTAATTATTACTTACAACTGACAAACTGGGCGACCTGCAGTTAGAAGCTAATCAAGCTATTAAAGCATAGTATGCAACATTGCCCTGTGTTTACTGTTTACATAACCCAATCAATAAGTAAATGTTTTATCGTCATCTCCCTCTATACCAGCTGTCCGTAACAACCTTGTCGTGAGGCCAAAGTCATGTAACCAAAGTAAAAGGGAAACCCCAAAAAGGAACTGAAACTGCAAGATAAACAGAAGTGTTGCAAACGAGACTGTGCTACACTGTAACACGGTGTAGTCAGGGATATTACAAACTGGGAATAAATCAATCACCAACGCGTTTGTAAATGTTTCTACTAACATCTCACAAAGAGTGAAATTCAGTTTCCCTAGGAGAATCTGCTGTACCATTAACAACCTATATGCAGGCAAAATTTACACATTTTCATTCTGCTTTAAGTAACATGTGATGTGAGGGTCAAACTGGATCCATTGCAAGCATTGGTTTTGCCCAAAAAAACACATCCTTGGGCTAAACACGGCCATCACAAATGTAATGAGTTCGGAGTTTGGGAAAGAGGATAGGAATTTATTCCCAGATTGGACATTGTTTTGATAATAATCCCTGGCCAGTGGTTGTCAACCTCTTCTGGATGACCACTTAACATTTACATTAATTTAGAAATGTATTAATGTTATATTATCAATTAAAATCGCAGTGGTTTTCCAATGAATATAATGATTTGTAGGAAAAGGAAGTGGGATTTTTACTTGAGTCGTGGCCCATAAAAATTGGTCCCGTGACCCCACGAATGGTTCCCGACCCACTGTTTGTGAACCAGTGTTTTACTTTGGATCAAACTGGATGTCTCGTGGGGGAGGGCGAGGAACAAGCACAAAGCCACCTCTTCAGGGCTGCAAGCTCATCACTAATGTCACTAACGTTACACACAGTCTGCACTTTCTGCTCACATAATGACTGCACTTATACCTCTTCTTGTTTTGAACCTTAATACGCTTGACTGTTCCGATACCTAAACTCAGAAGGGTACTATGGCGGTGCTTTCTATAATAAGGTACTGTGTGTGGCAGCTAGTACTGATAAATGCTGACGGTGTATAATACAATATGCCAAAGCTTAGATGTGCATCGTTACATCCGCTGATGTGTTTTTATATAAAACTACTGACACTTTCTTTTTGTCTGAAGGACGCAGAACACAAAACTACGTTTTACTCTTATGTACTCTTGTGTAAAGTACAACCTTGATATATTGTCATTGTCGGGCACAAACCTCTTATCTGCATATTTAAAAAAAAAACAAGATTCTTAAGGCTCATGCAGACTCCAGTTTAGGTGATAGCTAATTCACTGCGGTGTAGTTTTTTTATCACTTCACCCTGGCTCATACATACTACAGGGTGAAGCGATAAAAAACTACACCGCAGTGAATTAGCTATCACCTAAACTGGAGTCTGTATGAGCCTTTACTCATCTTTGCTTTGGGGGGGGGGGGGGGGCCCTGTGCA
>OOFJ01139288.1:7336-21881 GCA_900323375.1 Benthosema glaciale
GGGGTGACAGGGGTTCCCCAGCTAAATGATTGATAGTTAGGAAACATAATAAGACCCTTACAGGTCTGTAACTCTGAGAGCGTATATAAAAATCAAACCTTGCGGTTCCATTTGTACACTCTCAGGAGTTATGGAGGTCCGTGGCCTAATACATGCCAAAGTGGGGGTCCTTAAAATGAATACGTTTGAGAACCACTGAGAGATATTCTCAGATGTTCCCTGCCAGTCTGCACATTTGAAACCAGCCTTCTGCCTCTTGCTTCTCTAACTTTCGGGTTACTGTTACCGACAGCAGTAAGAAGTGATTCAAGGTGCATAGAACATGACCAGCTGGGCACTGAGAATACTGACAAGACATTTTGAGCAGGTCTTTGTTTCAGATTCCGTCAATGCATAACTTTCCCCAAAAACTTGGGAAACAAAAGCATGTGAAAGAATGTAGTTGGCAGATTGCTGCGTATAATTGAATGGAAACTAGATTCTGACAAGCTATCTAGTTGCATAACAATATAACGCCAGCTCAGAGAATGAAGAATAGAGTTCACAACCAAGGAACAATGGTCCTTGCAAGAACATCTCACACAAGAACATCTGATGCGTTGTAATTCATAATCAATCTCATTCTCTTGTTGCGATGTTCATATTACCAATGTCTTTGACAGCTGAATGTCTCTACATCATGCCAAGTAGAGTCACTAAGTTCATGTGACAACACACGTCTCATCAAGTATACGCCATAAATGGCCTATACGGACGGTCCTTACCTATACAACATAGGAAACAGAGTTTGTATGACAGCCAATTTGAGTACTGTTTGTCATCAACATTATGTCAGTCAAACATAGTTACGTCATCAGGCAAACCCTGATTGGCCGAGCGACGCCACAGACATAGGGAGCCAATCCAATCAGTTGAAGGGGTCACCGACATAACTTGCACTCTGATTGGCTGAGCGACGCTACCAAAATTACACAATAGATCATCATACCCGGACGTTATGCGGTAACACCTACTGAGTGGCAAAAAAATACTTTCTGGCTTTCACAGCCCCAACATCCAAACAGAAATGTCCTGTCTGATTGTATTAAACGACATTAAACTTACTTTGCCACTCACTTTGCCACTCTATTGGCATTCACTTTATGCATACGCATAACCTCTATCCCTGATTGGATTGGCAGAGCAACGCCACCAAAGATATAGGCTACAATCCCTGATTGGCCAAGGGGACCACGAAAATTCACAATCCCTGATTGGCCGAGCCAGTCACCGACATACGCAGCCGAAAACAGTACTTGCGCACTCTGCTCGTGTAAGCAATAATAACTTTGGTGCAGACACGTCTAGAGTTTAAATGGACAGGTGTCAGTCAAAAGGGAGACATCGAAGAGGAAGATGGGGAAGGATAATCATAATGGAATGTCAGAACAGTTCAGCTCCATATATGGAGATCTATGGGTTTGAGGTCAGATGTAGAGTTGCTGGCCAATATTGACAACCTCAGGATCTCCATACATGGGCTTAATATTGATGACATCAGGGATCTCCATCACTGATGATGTCACGAGATGTCACATACTCCATCCCTGATAATGTCACTCTCATCCCGACCAACCAACCAACTAACACACACACTGACGGGAAATGCACGATTCCATTCCAGACGGGAAGCCATTTTTGGTGTTTACCCCCTCCAGACGGGAAACCATTTTTGGTGCCTGTACAGTATGTACAGTATTAAAAAAAATCTAAATTTCATGCTATGCAGATGACATCTGAGTGTTTTTCAGAGATCTTAGGGCAGGATTTAGAAGGCGTTTTTAGAATCAGGTTCAGGCATCAATGGGTTAACTGCGACCCAGTTAACTGGGTCGCAATAACCCTTTCCACAGTGTGAAATACTTCAAAATAATCAATATAATCTCTAAGTCTGTTAGCACTAAATGGTTCACTAACCTGAACACACACAAACTGTGCCTATATGGATTGTATATCGATTAGTGTATCGATAGGGGACATACAGTATACTGTGCTCAGAAACATGCATAAACGCTGTATAGGAAAAACTGTTTTGGACAGCTTGTCCCCTGCCTTTCTATAAAAAGAGAAGCTTATACAAAACCTCTAACTGGGTCAGGTACTCTAGAGCAGTGCTTCTCAGAATCTGAGAGTCTGGGGATGCCCATGGGGTCCTTGAGGGGGTGACAGGGGTTCCCCAGCTAAATGATTGATAGTTAGGAAACATAATAAGACCCTTACAGGTCTGTAACTCTGAGAGTGTACAAAAATCAAACCTTGCGGTTCCATTTGTACACTCTCAGGAGTTGTGGAGGTCCGTGGCCTAATACATGCCAAAGTGGGGGTCCTTGAAATGAATACGTTTGAGAACCACTGCCAGAGATATTCTCAGATTTTCCCTGCCAGTCTGCACATTTGAAACCAGCCTTCTGCCTCTTGCTTCTCAAACTTTCGGGTTACTGCTACCGACAGCAGTAAGAAGTGATTCAAGGTGCATAGAACATGACCGGCTGGGCACTGAGAATACTGACAAGACATTTTGAGCAGGTCCACGATTCAGAAAATGACCTACAGAGGGCATTCGTTATCAGGATACTGGATCGATTCTGTCAATGCATACCTTTCCCTAAGACCGGATCCAACCCTTTGTTGACAAAATCCAACTTATTCATAGTGTTATTTTATTCTATAAGGGCTTCCTCTGAAAAGTACCAAATCAGTTCATTTTGAGTCAGATTCTTCTCCATTCAGCTGTTTTCAACTACTAACTACTATACTAGGAAGTAACCCATGAAGTAAACAAAACAATGCGTGCGCGACCGCGCGTGCGTACGTGCGTGCGTGTGAGTGCATGGACTTTGGTGCAAACAAGCATGGCATAGTGGCATATAAATAGATCCTATACAATTCTAAATGAGGGTACAGTTAGGGCAAAGTTTAACAATCTTTTAACAGTACATATTGAAGCCAACTCCATGCGCAGTCATTAATTAATATTATAAATTAACCCTTTGGTCAGCCAAGCCTCATGCCAGAACAACTGTGGCATAAATCTAGAGTTGTTAAAAAAAGATGAATAATGTTTAGCTGTGAGCTAAACATGTATTTTGTCTAACCCTGGGAACACAGGCACTTAGAATCATTAGATTAGTTGTAATACTGTACTACCTGTTCTCATGACATGTCACCCACCAGAAACAAGACCCCCATTTCCTTCTCTATATACATGATACTAGAAGAAAATGCCATTTGTAATATCCTGTGTTTCCTTAGCAGACCCCAGAACCCTTACAGGGTGTTCTGACCAGGTTTACTGGCTATCCCACGGTCAAGACTAACTAGTACTAAACAAGCTACTACATTTTAGGAGGGGCTCCTAAAATGTTTTACTCCCTCCCCTTGGACAATGCTGACACCTAAAAGGCTACTAAAATCATCTGTTCAGACTGGACGTAGTTTACTTCTGTGTATGTTCTTACAGCATGTCCTGTTCTTTACACACTGTTCTACGAAGGTGTTTCTATAGGATACAGTATGTGCTGTTTAAATAGAAGAGCTCAAACAATGTGAGAGACACGTGAGAAAGACTGGCTTTACATGAAAGGTTACGAAATCTTATAAATATCATGACATATGATTATATCGAGAACACGTTTTACATTAACAAGACTTTAATACATCTGTAAGTAGTATTATCAACACCTGTTGTACAGGTTGTAGTGCAGCTGCTCTGACCTTCATAGTAGATTTTGAAGCCACTGTTGGATCGGCTGTTGTCAGTGGTGAAGAGCAGGTACAGGAAGTTACTGCTGCTAAACAGAAACTGTGGCACCTGGGTTCCGTTGAACGAGCCAATCATAGGAGAGAGCAGGTTGGGGCCATCATGCACCTCCAGGAAGTCGTAACTGAGCTCCGTCTGAAACCTGACGTATAATGAAGGAAAGGAGAGGCGATGAAAGAGGGAGGGAGAGCCAGAGAGGGAGAGAACTGTAGAGCAGATACTATCTGTGTCCAAATTCAATATCTTTTAGAAAAGGTTTCCATCAGTCCTGTGGGTGAGTGATGATGTTGAGCACTGTGAAGACTCTGCACTCAGAGCTCCGAAGTGCCTGTCAATTACGAGTAACCAAGAACCTTGAGCCATTGTTAATGAGGGACAAAAACACACAAAAACTATCTTTCTCCGTTATCAAATAAATAACACATCGGAAATAACACATCGGCTCCAGTATATGTCACTATGAACTACTACATTGTACCTAGGCTCTGCACAATGAACCTCGACACATCCAGACTATACTGTAGCTTGAGGGGAAATACATTCACAACGAAAGCAATTTTGTCTTTTTACAAGACTGCAGATCACAGCAGCGAGGTTGCAAGGATAATAAAAATGAACATTTGATGGTTTGCCTTTTTTATATGAAGATATAAATGCTTTGAAACATGACAATTTCCCCCCTTCTCGTTATTACAGTTATTGCATAAGGGACAGAATTAAATTACTCTCAAAATTACTTTCAGCATTTGTATAAAGCATACACTATAAGCTCCATTCCATCTCCTTTAATGCTGTATTTTCAGTTGAACAGCCACCATTTTTGACAGAAAAGTTGTTGTTGCATATACTAGTGTGCGTGCGTGCGCGTTCGTGCGTGCGTATTTCCCCTCCATGGATGAGTCACTGTAGCAGTGTCATACAGACCTGTCAAAGCTGATCTTGACGGAACGTCCCGCCTCGGCCTCAATGACCCACTCACAGCTCAGGGAGTCTTTGTAGTAACCAGGCCACCCAGGGGACAGGATGACACCGGAGGGCCCAGAGTAGTGGCCCCCACAGGGAGCTGCAGGGGCAAAGGTGTAGGAGCAGAAAATGGAGGAATTGAGAGGATAAAAGAGGATAAAGGTGAAAATGTGGGGCCGAGTTGAAGGGAAAGTTAGATAGGGAGGGAGAGAGCATAGATGGAGAAGAAGAAATAAGGAAGAAGGCAAAAGGAATGGAGACGTTTGGGTTGAAGTAAGTTTAAGCAGTTAAAGAATAAAAGAATGAGTGAGGCAGAAAGAGCAAGCAGGAGGTGAGTGAAAGTGAGGTTAGGATGATAAGATAACAGAGAGGAACAAGAATGGATATAGTATGACGGGATTGGGTGAATAACAGAGGGATGGGAGGTTGGGGGAGGATTAGCAAAAAAAGAGAGAGGAAGGTACAGTAGTTCTGTCCATCCCTCCCTTCCCCTGTCTGCCACTTAGCAGTCTGTTCATTCATTGGCCCATCAGACAATGCATTCATTATTCAAGACCAGTATTACCTTCACACTTGGGTATAAGTCCGCTCCACATCACCTTGCCCTCTTCCAACTGGCATGTGATGGTGTCAGCCCCCTGCGTCTTAATGAAGCCTTCCTCGCATACCACAGAGATGGAGCTTCCCAGCTGAAAGCTGTCCCCAAAGCGCCGTGCATTCAATGGGACACCAGGGTCAGGGCACTCGTTGTGCCCGAATGCTTGTAATGAGAAGAAAGAGAACAAGATCTAGTGAATAAATCGGTCACTTTTTGTGAATAACTAAATGGGGTCTTAGATCAGCATGCAGGGAAAATGGATATACTTAGAAAAGGAAGAAATAACCCTCCACCAGCTCCTCTAGACACTTCCCCCCAAAGGCTGCTGCCAGTTTACAATTTATTTCATTCTGCAAACACCTGCTGACAGACTAAATAAACAATCTATAGAGCCATCAGACTTTTAATGAATGAATAAAGGGACCAAAAAATACTTCAGAAGTCCAGGCGAGGTGCTGGTGTCATCAGGGTAAACTCTTCTGCATGCAATGCAAGCAAATGAGAGTTCCAGCCACTAACCTGTGTCTAATGGTTCCAAAAAGACATTTACAGTGCTGCTTACTGATTTACTGTTATTGCACTGTTATTGTTTGTGAGGCAGAATTTCAGGCTTGGTATCCGAGCCAGGCCAAATAAAGGCCCGGGGCTGGAGATGATGTTTTCAGCCCTGTCTGGGTATCCAGAGCTAATCTAGCAACCAACAAGAAGGACCAGCATCAAAATCATTAAGCACGTCGCCAGTAGGCCAAGGAAGTAAATTCCCTCGATTCCTAATGGTTCATGATGCAGTTCCCATGCATATACTGTAGGCCATGCCCAAGAAATTGGAAAAACACCTGAATTTGAGGTCATTTCACAAATGTGGCAAGTTTTTGTGTGCAAGGTTTCACCAAATTAGGTACATCATCTCGGAATCAAGTGACAATGAGCTAGAGACACAGATTATACAGAGTATGTATTAATATTGCAGGGATCTTCCCCCTGCTGTACAGAAGAACATCGTGAAACATTGTTAAATGCGAACTATATTATTTCTGCCATCCAGAGCTGCTCTTTGTGGCAGAATAATTGAAACAGTTTATATCACATACAGGAGCAATTATGTTAGATTACATACATATGCATGGGAGCAGCAGTATAAAACATCTCACTGCTCTCATTTTGTACATTCATTAAAGCCATCTCCACCATTCTCCTCCCCCGAGAATACACTCATTTCCACATAGGAATACTTCATGTCCACAGATAATCTGTCTTGTGTTTATTATTGAGAAACATGTTATGTCTCCATCTCCAACTACAGTAGCTCTGGCGACCACAAACGGTGGTTGAAATGATATGATGTGGAGGCTGCGCAGTAACCTTTATTTCATGTGACGATATTATGCAAGAGAGAATCCGTCTGAAGTAGCTGCACCAGACAGTATCAGACAGTATCTGAGCATTATAATTGGGGTGTGCCTCCTGGTATCTGATCATGCTGTGTAGAAGCACAATGCAAAATCTATAATTTCTGCCATCCAGTGATACTATTTTTATAGAGTATGCCACCACACAGGC
Source organism: Benthosema glaciale (assembly GCA_900323375.1). Taxonomy (NCBI): domain Eukaryota; kingdom Metazoa; phylum Chordata; class Actinopteri; order Myctophiformes; family Myctophidae; genus Benthosema; species Benthosema glaciale. The sequence continues at coordinate 14,257 of OOFJ01139288.1, forward strand.
GACTTCCATCAGGATAGATAGAAATATGTCATCATAGTATGACACACGCACACACACACACGCACACACAGTATAACAGAGCCACCAGACCGCCTCACAATTAGGGGTCAAACATTCAGCATTCAAGACTGTTCTCTTGTGTACATCACCATACAGGCATACACCATATAACGCTTTTCAACATCTCTGTAGACACGTGTTTTTTGCACTACTGAACGCTGAAATGCATGACCTGCATTGACATTCTCGGTCACCGGGGGAAGTGCTGCTCTTCTATTTGACCTTCCATATTTCACTAATGCATGAGAATCACCCACTTGTGGAGAATATGATTAAAAATGAAATTACTTATCTGGTGACTCATCTGAGCATATGTTATGTTATACTGTGGGTTCTTGCCGGTACGATTGGTGAGACCGTTGTGTAATAAGCCTGTGCGTTTTATTGACTAGCCAGCGTTGCTGGGTCTGCTGCTTGTGAACGCTCTCCCCGCCCACATGAGAGCACCACAGTCGGTGGACAGTTTCAAGAAAGGACTAAAGACTTTCCTTTTTAACAAAGCGTTTTTATAGCCCATGTGTTTTAAATGTGTTCCCAGGCTCTTAAGATGTTTTTAATGGAGTGATGTTTTTCTTTGTTTTTATTCATCTGCTGTAGCACTTTGAGATTCTCACGAATGTAAAGTGCGTTATAAATAAAATCCATTATTATTATTCCTGTCTACATGTCTAAGTATCCTTGGGCAAGACACTGAACCCCAAATTGCTCCCGATGTGCTGGTTGGTACCTTGCATGGCTTCTGTCGCAATCGGTGTAACTATGAATGGGTGAATGTAAAGCGCTATATAAATGCACCATTTACCATTTTACCGTATGTGTTTAAATCAAAGTCCTACATAAATGTGCACTGTTGAGCCAGCTCTGCTGCCATTCTATATAGCGTTTTGTGTGTATAAATAGGGTATAGATTTATTTTTAAATAATAAAAAAAAGTACTTGAAAAAACATGGTCTCCTCACGCATTATAGGATGATATCAGTCACCAGAAGCAAGGACAGAGGTTTTCACTGAATATGTCATGGCTAAAATGGAGTTTGACGTTACAATGGTTTTGTATAGGAAGGTGGAAGTGTCAGATAAAATGCAACTTAAAAATTGTCTGGGGTGCTCACAAAAGCCAGAGTAGATGTTAAAATGACCCCAAATAAGTGAAATATCCCTTTAAACCTAACCCACTGAGCATTCTTTTAGTCTAATAGATTATAGAATATACGTCTAAAGGGCCATCTAAAAATGTGAAATAAAGTTTTTAGACGTTTTAGCCCATAGTGTCAAACAGTGTCCTGATAAACCTTCTGTTCATGAAAATATAATTGGAAAACGCAAGAAAGGTCAAATAAGGTCCAAAACTGTGTACATAATCCCACTATAAATGTGCCACCGCCCTTGCGTGTGTCTCTGTACTTCATGTATCTCGAGAACTGTCGGACGGACCAACATGAAAATCGGCATGGACATCACCGAACATCAGACAGAGTTGAGTCGGTCGCATAGGCGGTTGTCCAGAACCACCGATCCAACCCATAATGTATGCCCATATATATTCATGTGGAGATCCGTTGTCCAGGACCAACGATATGCCCAGTGCCCGCATATGGGCATATACTGATATACAGAAAATATAGGCATATATCACAGTCGCTGCATATGCAGAAAATTGCCAATAGCCAATTCCTATGTGCAATTTCAGATTGATGGATGAGGACAGAATGACGGACCGACATGCAAACAGAGCGTTCTTTTTTTATTATTATTAGTATGATATGATAGTAGGATAAATGACCTCGCCATGTCCCCATTTAGATAAAATTGATCACGGCATTAGTTCAGGCAGGCCACTTATTCAAGCTCCTATCTCTGTATGACAGATAGCCAGTTGATGGCTCAGCTGAGCAAGTAAACACATCAGCTGACAGATGATGTGGTGGGGGTTGGGGATTGCATGACCCCTACTTTATCCTGAAGGATAAAAAGGCACAGAACCATACCTCCAAACATAAATGTATTGCATTGCGCAAGCTGCTAATGAATGTTAACTTAGATCTTCAAAGACCTGTTTGTGCAAAAGAGTGAATGCCAAAATCAAGCGTCCAATTGTATGGCAAGAGTTTGCAGAAGGCAATCCCCTCATGCCGCCCATCTGCTCCCCCATACAGAAAATGGTTTGTTGAGATGACCTTAACCCTATCAAACACCTTTGGAATGAATCGGAACGCCAAATGTGAGCCAGGCCTAATCGCCCAGCATCAGTGTCTGAGCTCATTAACTCTTGTGGATAAAGGGAAGCTAATTACGAGCATTGATATGACTTGGTCCCCCCTCTTTGCTACTATAATATTCTCCACAAATCTATGATGGCTTTTCACTACTTAAAACATTGCTGCTGCAATTTGTTTTTCATTCAGCCAAGACAGCCATTAATGAGGTCAGACACTGATGTTGGGAGATTAGGCCTGGCTCGCATTTGGTGCTCAAATTAATCCCAAAGGTGTTTGATTTGATAAGGTCAGAGCTTTGCGAACGCTAGTAAACTTTTTACTCAGTCATCTCAATAAACCATTTCTGTGTGGTAATGTGTGGTGGGCAAACAGCCTCCCGCTTCCGCAAACTAAACCTGGAAGCACACATGATCATCTAGTCTAGAACAGTGTTTCCCAACCTGGGGTCCAGGGGACACCAAAGATCAAATGGGGGCATGAGTCCAACATAATAAACATCATATTCATAATCATACATGGTTTTCATCCATTAATCTCCAAATGACGTCACTTTTTTTGATACTCTGATAGGCTGAAGTGGTTGTCTGTCAACACAGTACTCCCGTAGCCAACCATGCTTTAGCAGGGTGCAGACTCCTCACAAATGAATGGAAATGCGGGGGGGAGTGGTTAACCAGGCTATGTCGCTATTTTGACGTCAGAAGTGGATAGAGGCAGAGGGGATCATATAATTAATTAATTGGGAGATCTAAAGATCAGAGGTCCTTCGGCCTTGATCCCTAATAATAATAATAATAGGAGCGAAAATAGCAGATGTACAAGCTCACAAAACATCACAAGTTCTGATCTTGTTGCAAGCAAGCACTGCTATGTTTGCTATTTGTCCTAGCGTATACAGTATATAGCGTATGTGCGTGCGTGCATGCATGCGTGTTGAACTCAGCATTTGTCAGGTGTCAAGGGTGCTCCAGGGAAAAAGTTAGGAACCTGGTCTAGAATCAGTCAGTCATTGACAGAGTCATTGTAGCTGACTCTGTAGCACTGTCATATGTCATACATCATAATAATGGAATAGTGGAAAACCCCATAGACCCATAGATCATGATGGCATCAACATGATGACATAATAATGGAAACCCCTATATACTCACATGACGTCAGGAATTAGAAACATACAATAAACTGACAACAACAATAGTCTAGTTGCTGTGTGACCAACCACACTAATAAGCATTGATTTTTTGTTTTTGTTTTCCAAACTACTCACTGCTGTAGGTGATGTTGAAGCCTCGCCCAGACATGGAATGATCAGCCTGGAATTCCAACTGCAGAACGTTGCTATTGGACGTCAGGTGAGAAGGAACCTCGGCCCCTGAGAAGCGGCCTAGCATCATGGCTCCTGACTGGTCGCCGTCTTTGATGGTAAGAAAGTCATACGGTGGCTCGAGATCAAAGTCGTTGAAGGCCAGGTGGATTCTGGAGCCGGGCTCGGAGATGATCAGCCACACACAGTTGAGATTGTTGCCGTAGCCTTCTGGGTAGTCGGGAGACAACACCGTCCCCATGGGCACCGTGAAGTTGGAGAAACACGGGACTGACCGAGAGAGGCAGAAGTAGATTAGATTCAATGTTTAATATTTAATAGTGCAATCAGGGAATTCATTTTGCAACAACTCTCACCTGTCACATTACAATCTATGTTGCGGATTATACATTAACAAAATCAGTGGAGCACAAGCTCAGCATTTAGTAACTAGCTCTGCAATTAGGAGACAATATTGTTCTCCTGGGTGGGTGCCGCTGAGTAGTTGGAGATTCATGAGACGGCAAGAGACCGAGTGGATAGGTTGGCGGTGTAAATGAAATAGAGAAATATGTCCACACAGCAAAGCCATACACCGTCCCCCAAGGGTACTGCTGTGTTACAGAAATACAACTGTAGATATATCTGTTATGAAAATGGAAATGGAAAATGTATTTTCTACAGGTATATTTCATTTCACAGATGGAATTTAAAGTAAGTGTACAAGATGTCCCCCCCCCTCTCTCTCTCTCTCTCTCTCTCTCTCTCTCATTTTAACATTTTGTGTTGTATTATGTACGTTGATTTGTGTTTGAACAAATTAACCCAAACATAATGCAACAACCATATGTTATCATATTCCTGTTTATCGAATTGATGTCTGTTTAAACACTTTTAAAGCCCATTCAACAACACAATAATCCCTAGTGTTATAGTGCAGGGGTTCTCAACCTGTGGGTCGCGACCCCTCGGGGGGTCTTGAAATTATTGTGGGGGGTCCCCAGATGATTTTTTTGTTTAGTTTCTTGCAATTGAATGGCTGAAAATGGAAATTGAGAGTTTGCATCGTACACATAGTCCATGCATAATCTTTCCTTAATGATTATATCTGGTTTTAGCATATATTTTCTCTATTATTCAGGTTATTATTGTAGCAGTCAATTTGTATTGTAGGTGGGGAGGGCGGTGGGGCGGGGGTCCCGAGACCTGGCCAAAGCATTTCTGAGGGTCCCCAGCCAAAAACGTTGAGAACCCCTGTTTATAGTGAACTTTAGTGATCGTTTCATTTCTTGGCACAGGGAAACAAGTGAGGGGGAAATAAATATGCTTTCAACTCACATATGCAGATGGGGATATTAGCGGACCACTGATTGTTGTTCTGGCACGTTATCATTCTCTCCCCGATCAGCTCAAATCCAAACTGGCATTCAAAGCGCAGTACATCACCGTTTAAAAAGCCACTGCCGTCTTGGTAGCCATACAGAGGTGTTCCGGGGTCACCACAACTCTCTTTGTCAATTTCTGTGTGAGTGAGAGATGGATGGAAGAGAGATGGGTGATGGAGGTAAGGAGGGGAAATAGGGGTGTGTTAAGGATTAAGTAAAGCATTTAGATTATTATTATCTATAAAACTCCAGGCAAAGAGTATGTCTGTGCATGCAGAGAGAGAGAGAGAGAGAGAGAAAGAGAGAGGAGAGAGAGACAACCAGCCAGACAGACAGACAGTGAAAGCTTATTGCTTCACTGTCTGTGTCACAGCCAGTCCTCAAACACAAAGCGAGACAGTGCTGCAGCCTAAGTCAGTGTACCTTTATAGTTGATCTTGAAGCCGATTGAGCCCACACTCTCATCAGACTGAAGATGAAGCCACATCTGATGCGTCATGCTGACAATCAGGTCAGGGACAAAACTCCCTGTCAGTCTGCAGATAAGGGCCAAAGCAAAGACATGCAGGTGTCAAACGTCCTCCATCAAACGTCAAGCCTATATACACAGCAGAAGTCACTAATCAAACATCAACTCAATACACAGCAGCAATCTTTTAATGAAGATTACACGTTAAATTACATTGACTGGAAATAAATGGAAATCCAAAGACCCTGTATAAATACCAAATAGTCGGATGAAACCAAACTTGTGTCAATTAATGTATCAGAAAGGGCTCCAATATATTGTTGTATAAAGCTGAGCTGAGGACAGTGTTATGAGTGTTTTGTTTTTCATTTTATGGTTTACTTATTATTCTACATCTCAGTAAACAAAATACTTACACTTGAATTATCGTTTTTGAGTCACCTACTTCCGCTCCATCTCCAATCGTTAGCGAGTCATAGCCAATCTCCAAGTCAAACTCCTCAAAGTTGATCTGGATAACCTGTTGTGAAATATATAGGCCACAATTCATAAACACTTGACTATGAAAGCATATGGCAGAATGCTGACATAATGTGTTACATACAGGTATGTCTAAGATATGTGTCTGACTGTATAATTATGTCATAGATGTCAATGAAATATTTTTTATTCTATTGAAATAGACAGTCTATGCATCATAGGCTATGTTTTTTTACTCCGGCCATTTACTAAATTATAGGGCAAAAACTCAATAGTCAAGTTGTATGATTAAACCATTCAGCATGTACAATACAGTATACATACATACATTAAATTCCTTCCACACAAACAGCTGCTTATGTTCATAAACTGCCCTTAGAGACAGGGGGTTTTGGCGACGGCTTAACTGTGAGGGAAGTGTATGTGTAGATACAGAATGTGTAATACCTTATACATATTTCAAGCAGGCAGCGTCGGGAACACCGCTTCAGCTCAGACAATAACACAAAACCCATCCACCTTTATTTCCTTCATCTCATAATCCAAATGGCTGAATTTTACATACATGCAAGCACTTGCAAACTATCTGTAAATCTCAAATCGCGAGTGGAATAGATGGAGAATGGGAGCCAAACATTGAGCACAAATCCACCCATACTGCATCTGTTTTTTTCTAATTCAGACAGCGTAGCATACTGTACTCAGATATCAATCCTCTACACCCCCGCATACAAAGGACACAAACAACCCCCAGAGAGGAATAACCACCACTGGCATGACTTTACGTTCACTTGCACAAATCAAAGACGGAGAGGCAGACAATTTCAAAATCACTACTGATGAAATATAATAGCTTTATTAAGAACAAATGCAGTGCTAAATTGTGCTAAGAAGAATTAAACCCTTATATCAGCCTATATATTTCACTATTGTTTAGTGAAATGAAGTGCTATGCTCTGAACAGAGGTGCTGTAAAGACATCTGTAGATCTCCATGTGTTCCAGGCGAATGATGATAGCCTGCTCCTAATCTTTGGCATCCCACAATCCCCAGCCATGGGGAGGACAATACCCACAGAATATGCATGTATAACAACCTCATTACAATCCACGCCTAAGCATAATTACCATCATAACACTAATGGACACAGTTTCACTGCCAAGTCAATGGCTTGTTTGTCTAGGCGAGGCCCATCAGTAGTTGACTACGGCACTACGGCCCGTCCTTGTGATTTCAGAATGAGCATTTGTCGGATGTGTACTCTTTATTAGCATGACTGCTCTTTATTGATGTCTATGGTACGGTACTCAGTCAAATATAGAAGATGTACTGGAGTGCATAATCAAAGGCTACTGTATTACAAGCTCAACTTTGACATCTCGGCTTTGGGATGATAACATTCAGAGGTTATTGCTCTCTGTTTCTGTAAACTTAGAAATGGTCAAACAGAGAATGTTGTAGAACTGCCAATAACTGCAGTCAGGTGAAGTGACAGCTTCTAGCACTTCTATGCAACGAGTGATGTCCCAATCAAGTTTATTTTTTCTCCCGATCCGTTTCCGATCATTTGAAAATGACGTGATTGGCCCGATTTCCGATCACGTGACGACAACGACGAAGTGTGAACCTAAGCCATCCACACACATTAGAGTTAACCATTATTCATCCTGAGAAAACCTCATGAAATACTGTAGATATATTCATTAATA
>OOFJ01139291.1:0-21715 GCA_900323375.1 Benthosema glaciale
CTAACAAACCCTGTCAAGAGCTGCTATCGGGTCACGTCCAGGCTGCGCAAGCACTGGCTCAATAGCCTATTGGTGACTAGGTAGGATGACTTATAGGACCTTTATTGCACTGTACTGTACTGTATTAATTGCCTTTTTTATCGTTAATTGTTTGTTTCTTGTTTTTGTATGTTTTATGTACTATGGACTTCTGTCTGAAATAAAGATTATATATATATGTATTGTTTAACCAGTCAACATCCCATCCCATGATAAGATAGCTTCTATGCAATCAAGTCACAAACACGCCATTGTTAATAGTGCAGTTAAAGGACCACTTCACCACTTTTCAACCTATCTTCATATCATTGGTCCTCACTAATGTTCATGATAAAACAACACAATGTTTTTCTACTCAGTGTCTGTCTCATATAAGGGCTGTGGGCAGTTCAGAAACCGCATCATCGATGGGGAATCCAATGCTAATAGAAACTGCAGGCTTTCTTTTCCTGAAAAGTTCCAATGCGAAAATGGAAGCCATCATTCTCATGATAATAAAAATATAAATATTTTTTCAAAAAAACATTGTTTAAAAAAAAATCTGTCTAGTGATGATGCGCATGGAGGACGGTTTCTGAACTGCCGACAGCCCTCCTATGAGACACAGACCGAGTAGAAAAAAATAGTGAGTATTTATCATGAACATTAGTGAGGACCTATTATATGAAGATAGGTTGAAAAGTGGTGAAGTGGTCCTTTTAAAAAAGCGATAATCTGATCTGTACACGTTTATATGCAACATTTTTATATTTCACATTCACGCACAAACAAAAAGAACAGAAACGGAAAAAGTTGTAGGCCTACAGATCTTGGATGCTTTCAGTCCAAGGTTACATATTTGGGTCGCAGCAGAGCACATTCTCATCTGGGTCGCAGACGCAGTCAGATAAGCCCCTAGAACAGTCGTATGTAAACAACAGTTGCACTGGATAGACGGCAGATGGCGCTACTATGGTGTAAAGGGGTAGGCGAGAGATCAGTAGCAGTAGAGCGCTTAAAAACCTCATCTGTCTGTTTGATTGTATTTATAACAGTTTGCATAATGGTACGTTTCACATGAAAGCACAACTGATAAAGCATTACACTTTTCCACCTTTTTCAATTCATCAGAACATTTAGAGACGTACAAATATACACTTACATATACATATATATCAGTATATTCACATTAATTGCGTTATAGATGCTTTTATTTTATGTATTCTTTTTTAGCCTTTGCAACCTGTATATTATTATTCATAACTACCGCGGGAAAGGTCTGTCTATCTCTATCGGTCTGTCGCTTTCTCTCATTTAGGACCATGGGGAAAAGCATGATTAATTATTCTGTGTCAAAAGCATGGAAACAATATATTTAAGCCTATATGTTGTTTTTTATGTCAAAATACATAGACAGACAGACAGATATTATACAGTACGCAATTACCTGTAGTACCCAATCTACCCGTGGTAGTACCATAGTCTTTATTGTGGTATTTATCTGAGAAAAGGACCTCCCTTGCACATGCGCACTTGCGCGCCACTCTACCCGCGCCGGTGGTGAATGCAACGGAAAGAAAAATTCAACTGCGTGTCCTGTGGATCCAGACAGAGACGTAGAGACGGGGGCGCTGGAACCTGCACACACACACACACACACTGGATTTAGACCGCACGTTTTGCGCCGGACAAAGCGTGACTGACTGGAAAGCAAGGTAAGAAACCCAAACAAACGCCTTTGATAATGTAGGTATCATCACGAGAGAGTCGCAAAAACGGGCCCATTTCGTTGAGGCATCATCAACCTAGATTTGTGTGATGCCGCATGTGGTTTTGCCTTGATGCTGATGGCTCTGGAGTTCAAAACAAATGTGACGAAGTACGTACTGGCGTTGTTGTGTCTACTTACTACTACGTTCGTCTCGCGGTTCCTTTTGTTAAATAATGTGGCCGGCGGCATTTGGCGCGAGTTTAATTATCGGGGCTTTGGGGTCCGGGGTCTTCTTTTCGGCCCCACTTCGGGGGGGAAGTTTAAAGCTCTAAATTTCCATGCCGTGCATTTTACTGCAAGCAAAGTATGAAGAAGCAAGCCAAGCAAGCAGGCCTTGAAAGCAGCGAGGCCCCGGCGGTGATCTCTGTGAACGACAGCTCAGCGCGGCCAGTCAGACGTGCACAGCCCGCGCCAGACCCGCCCCCTCTGGGCCTGGCAGCCTATTACCGCCTGGGCTGTAAGCACTGACGTATGACGTGGGATATTTCTCACCACTCCCACACTGGTTATAAAACACAAAACACCGGACAATAAGCTGTCATTACTAGATATCAAATAACCTGGAAAACACTTAACTTTGTGCTGTGAAATTTGTGAAGTATTTGGCGTTTATTGCTTGGTGTGTTTTTTTTTTATAGAACTCTCCTTACTTTATTAATATTAATATTAATATTAATATTATTGTTATTATTATTTATTTATTATGCATACATTATAGCCCTTATTAGAAACTATATTTGTTTGTCTTGAGGTTACTATTTTCTCCGTATCTGTTTGAGCTGTATGTTGATGTTGACAGTATAATATGACCATAAAAACCTTAATATTGAGCTCCGACCTAATGATGGCGTATTTTTTTGTATTTTTTATTGTTCATTTCTTTTGTATTCTCTTTTGTAACATCAGTGATTTCCGAACAGACACTTGTCTTGTATCTGAGCGGTCAGTCAGTCACTGTGCGACGTCATATCGTGCTTTTCTTTTGCTTGCATCGCTTTCGTTTCTCAAGAGTAAAAGAAGACACTTTGTTGTGCTGCTATGTTTATTAAACATTTCGCTGAATTGGATATTGTGTGTATATATATATATTATACCACGCCTCGAGGTTGACCGCCCAGCGGATAACTAGTATTTTTTTTTTCTATTGTGTTCCATTGTTTCGATACGAAAATCGCCTGACCAGAAACCACGTGGATCAGAGTGAAGTAGCATGAACATATCCGGTTCTAGGTATTGAAACTAAAGGGATGCAGCCTTTCTCCCCAGGCTAGAGGTGAGCTATATTATTACGTAGGGTGAAATGAATGTGGTCTACTCCTGTAAGGTCTACTTGAAAGGACAGGATTATTATTTGTGTTATAATATTTCGCAAAAATTAGAAAACGATACACATAATTCAGCTACAACATCTCCATGACTCTTATCTATCTACGGGGACTATGAGTCTGACAGAGGCATATGCCATAGTTTTTGATGCGAAGCTGCGAAGGAGTCATTTGCACTCTGTTTTGGAAGAGAGTGTGTTAGTGTTATAACCATGATCAATAGTTACTGTGTGTGTCTGTGTGTCTGTGTGTCTGTGTGTCTGTGTGTCTGTGTGTGATGGCTAAGGCACTCAGCTATGTGCTGAACATTTCTGGTACAGATTGAGCAATAAATAGTGCTTGTATTAGTCATTAAATAGCTGCCTCAATCCTGCTTGTACTAGTCATATTATTATTATTAGCTTCCCAAACCCGATCAGCTTCCTCTTTGTACTGCAACCATCAAAATATCCCTTCAGAAGCAATGCCTGGCCTTTGGTAAATAACTGTTAGGGTGACCTGAAATTAAAGCTGAGTGGTCTAAGACATAGCATCTCTTATGTTCTGTCATGTCTTTTTTTCTTTCTTTTTTTAAAGCTGTTTTTTCCCCATTTGCATTGTTTTTGCTTTTTTTTGCAATTATGATTTTTTTCTATCCCTCTGCATTGAATGTTTTGTCTGTCACGTTTCCATTTCCTATCAAGAGGTAAATTACTACTTGCAGGTGTCCTTGTAAAAAAAGTGACCTGCCAGCCTAGAGTAACGAAGGTTAAAAGAAAACAAAACAACAACAATAATATTACTGTTATTGTTTTTGTGGTGTTATTGAGGTCATGTATATGAGTGTAATTTGGCTGTGTCAGGTCAACTTAGTGTGTGTGTGTGTGTGTGTGTGTGCAGGAGACAGGCTTTGATGTGGGCATTATGAGTAAAACACCCCCTAACAGAAGAGGGATCAAATTTGAGGTGGGAGCTCAGCTCGAGGCCAGAGACACCCTCAAAAACTGGTGAGTCATGGTCCCTCTGTCTCTCAAATTGTGCCAACTTCCTCTTTCCTTTGTAAATTCCTCTTTTTTTTTCTACCATTCCTTAATTCTTTCTCTCCTGCTACGCTCAGCTTTTTGTTGTGCTTACCATACATTAAGAAGATTCAGAGCAGTGATTGTGAAGGCTCAAGAAAATGTGTGATTGATTTAGCCTTGGAGAGCTGTGGTTGCATCACTGACACTTTTCACACAAATTTCCCAAGAACAGATTCCGACCTGCGCTACTGAATCTGTTGGCAGGGGCATTCAGAACGTGTATACATTGTTGTTAGTGGGAATGAAAACATAGGAAAACCGGAAGAGGCGGGCTGAGGGGCGGAAGAAATGGGCCAAAATCCTGTTATCCACATTATATAGCAGAGAGTGCTGTTTTTTGTTTCTTCTTTTTTTTCTGATGGGTTAGAAAAAATTGCTGTCACACTGACAGGCACTTTGAGCAGGCACCAGCCCAGTTTGGGACCCAGAATAATCCACAAACCATTACTGAGCTTTATAGTATATATAAGGCATTAAAATGAATGTGTGGAGGTCAAATAAGATTTCAAATCTGGTGGTGTTAACTGAAGGCGGCGCAATTTCCTTTCCTTAACTTAGGTATCCTGCTACCATAGAGAAGATTGACTATGACGACGAGAAAGTTTTGATCCACTACCGCCAGTGGAGTCACCGCTATGATGAGTGGTTTGAGTGGACGAGTCCCTACCTGAGACCTGTGGAGAGGATCCAGTTGAGAAGACAGGGCCTGCAGGACGACACCCCTGTACCGGTAAGAACATTTGTTTTATGCGTAGCTTTACCTTTGTGCTGCTTATTACAGTGTATGGTAAGAAACGCAGCATAAGGCCAGTGTCGGTGTGAACACAACAGCATTATAGAGGTTCAATTCAATCATTCAGCATTGTCTCCAGAACAATGGCTATGCACCTTCTTCTCCCGGAAATGGTTGATGATATTGTCCAAGGAAGGTTATAGTTGTGTTCTAAAAATCTCTGTATGGTAGTTACATCATCAACATGAATTTGTGGAAGCTGCGAGAACTGAGAGAATCCATAACATGTTCTATCCCCACTATATCAGTTATCTATCCTTCTGCATTATTAAACTATATCAGTTATCCATTCAACCCCAATCAAAGCAATTGAGTTCACAAGTTCCCTCCTCCTGCCTGGATCTGGTCTCTCTCAAGCAGAAACGATGATCAGGAAGCAGTGGGAGTCTGCGGGACAAAACTCTGACATCTCCATAATAATTTCGAGGTGTAGTCTTAGGTTGTGTTTACATTTGCGCTGTGGCACAGCTTCAATATGCCAAAGGGCTCACGTTGATCCCGCCTCTAGCGCCCGCACATTGCTCCGAACCAGAATGGGATTGGAGTGCATTGTCTCTGCAGGAGAGAGACCAGACTCTCCCTCTGGAATGTTATCCAGCAGGGGGAGTGGTTTCACCAGGCTAGCTGCATACGGCTCCTAAGCCAAACAGTTCATGGATTATTCACCAAAATATGAATATGGTTCTCAACTGAGGGTGGCGCTACAAGATGGTTAAAACCACAAGCAAATGGACATGCCTGCATGTAGTCATATAGCTGTAACTGCTTTTTTTCCTTTTCATATCTCACTGACACTGTAATCCTATGTAATTTTATTACATTACAAATGTAACTTTACAAATTTTGTTTATTATGAAGAATATTAACATTCATGATTTGTATTAGTCATAGTCTTCAATACATTTTTGTTTTGGGATCCCTTTCCATTAATAAACCATTTGAAATGGAATATTAGCATACAGAAATGTATAATACTATCCCTTAACTTAACAAACACATTTTATTAGCTACTTCTCATAGGATTGTTTTTGTACATGATGTCGCTGTGCATTGTACAGTGTCTATAATGTTTCACTAGCTGCTTTCAAGACACCTGACATCTCTTGGCTTTAACCAGCCTGTCAACACAATGGACCAGGCAGTTTCTAAGCAGTTATTTTATAATGTAGGTTAAATGTCTGTGTCGCCTGCGCCGCAACAGTTTAGATTTATAACTGTTCATTACGGAGAAAGCCTGCTCACAGAGTTGCCCTGAACATCCCCATCATCACTCAGCATGGCTTCAAGCTTGTCTAAAGGAACATTTCACTTTCAAACATGGTTGGGCTCATTTTAAGATCTACTCTTGCTTTTGTGAGCACCCAAAACCGTTTATTTATTTTATTATTATATATTTCAAAAATAATAAAATAAAAAATACATGAAAAAAAGTAATTTAAAAACCACAGCCTCTCACATATTAGAAGGACAATATCAGTCACCAGATGCAAGGACGGGTGTTCAAGTTACAAGTTCTGATAAAATCAATATTAAATATCTAAATACTGAAACATTCAACTTCAGGGCAGATTCACACTGAGTCTGTTTGATTCAAACTGTTCCCGAATAGCGAATACTATTGCCTGGTCCCCCGCTGGCCATGATCCACATTCCACATTGGCCTTGATTCTTCCGAACTTAAGTACACTTCAGTCAACTGTATTCAATGCTTTCACATTTGCAGCGATCTGTATCCAAGTACACTTCAACCGGTCCCGAGACTACCTCCATGCGGTCCCGGGAATGGTTGGGTGATCCGCTCCGGAAAACGGTATGCAGCATTCACACTACCACAACATTTGCCAAGTGGTCCCGAGTGCATACCCGGGACCATAGTGTGAATCTGCCCTTAAAACCTGCCTGGGGTGCTCACAAAAGCCAGAGTAGACGTTAAAACGAGGCCAAACATGTTTTAAAGTGAAATATCCCTTTAACGTTTGCCTTCTGCGTTATCCTGCATACTTAGGAGGACATATTTATCAGTGTGCCGTCTCAATTATCATTAGATGTTGTATTACTTTGCAACTGCCACTTGTTAAGAGCATATGTATGAGGCGTAGGTTTATATCTGTTGATGTTCAAGGGCAATGGCAACCTTTCTTTCCTTTCAGTTGCATCATTTTACATAGGGCTGCTGGGTTAAGTTATATACTGTAAATCCATATGCAGGAATTTCACCGCAAGGGTGCCCCTGAATGGCAAGGATTTATTATTATTTTTTAGCCAGGAAATGACAGAGATTGATTTATTCAGCTTGTTACCAAGTTAAATATGTGGAAACACAAACTCAGGAGCTCAGAATCGCTGAGCTCCTGGCGCTGTGCTGAAATGTCTTTGCTCCCACTTTGGGCTGCGCACGTGGCAGGGCCCCTTTGACCTGAAAACCCAAGCTGAAAAAGGTCCATTTGTGCCACTTTTGTACAGGTGATACTTACCTGCACATTCTTAGTATTTTTAACATATTCATGCAAAAAGCAAGACCAGCGAGCACTGCAGCCATGTAATGTAACTGCTGTCTATTGTTATAGAAATGTACACAAGCAGCTTGCCGGTGAGACTTGGGAGACGCGTAGACAGCGGGAGTACTGAGCGGCATCAGAGTGCCTACATAAATAAATGTATGTACGGTAGACTTCATGTGAAGTGATTACTACCTCTGTGCACCTTCCAGGGGTTTCATGTGAATGACAAAGTCCTGGCCAGCTGGTCTGACTGCCGTTTCTACCCGGCAAAGGTTCTTACGGTCAATAAAGATGGTGAGTATCACTGACTGACTGATTTATAATGTGTAATAGATATCAGACAATGACTGTGAAAGTATACTTTGCATTAATGTGACTTCCTGTACCCTCTTTAGCATCCTACACTGTGAAGTTCTATGATGGAGTTGTCCAGACAGTGAAGGGGATTCATGTGAAGCCTTTTGTTAAAGAGGTAAATGTGAGCACCAGATATCTATGTGACAGCTTTGTCTATGTTGGATGTTGAAGTTTAGTGACATGTTTAGTGAGGTGTTTTTCATGTTGAACTTTGTTAGAAACTTGGGTTTATATGTACCTTGGCAGGATATGAATATTGTAAAATATTCGCTACTTCTGTGATCAAAGAACCAGAAGTAGCGATTCTATCTCGATGTATAAGCTCTCCAAATGAATTCTGCTAATGTATAAAGTCCTGATACGTAATTGTTTTCCCTTCTACTTTACCTACAACTAGTGGTGATGCTTGCTTCACACTGATAGTGACCCATTTTTGTTGTGCTAGAGAACTTATGTCAAGGGTAATATACTGTAACATGACTACGCACCAGGATGAAGTTATTTTATATATTAGCAGAATGCGCTTATACAGTATACTTAGTTGACCGGAGTCCCCGGGGGTCTATAATAGGAACCCTCCAGTTTTTGCTCTACACTAAATATCTGGGCTTGTGTTTTCATGAGCCAATCTTCATCAGCCTTGGAATAAGTGTTATCTTACTACTTCAGCATGGAGAAGCCATAGCAATGACCTAGACATATGTACTAACTAACTGAGTCGGCTGACACACACACACACACACACACACACACACACAGAAACTGTCGAAGCATAATCTTTATTATGAATGTAGAACAGTGACATGGCCACTATGTCAAAGGTGTTAAGTTATCTGAAAGTAATGCATACGCCCACTGGCCAATCAAAATCAAGTGTTCTCCATGGCCATCAAATAGATCGGGTCCAGTTTAACTTTAAACTCATGTGTTTGTTTTCCCCCTGCCGTCAAACAGAAAAGTAGTGTCGTTGGAGGGCGGTCTCGGGCCACCAATAAGAACATGGTTAGGAAGGCCCAAAATGGAAGAGACAGTTCTCAAAATGGAAGAGACAGTTCTCAGGAGAATGGCGGCGCCCCTAAGAACAAGCGGGCCAGACGCAGCACGTCGGACCAGGAGGAGGACAGCCACAGTGAGGACGATGGAGAGTGGGCGAACGAGGCAGCTGGCGAGAAGAGCAAGAAGAATGCCAAGAGCGAGGACACTATAGAGTCGCACACCGTCAAATGTGAAAAGGACACAACGCAGCACAGCAACGATCACAGCACCAAGCTCAATGGTTTAGAGAAGGAACCTGGACTCACTAATGGGTTTAAAGTGGAAGAGAATGGAAAATCTGAGGAGAGCAGCTGTCATTTAAACGGACACGTGAAGAAAGAGGAAGTGGAAGTGGAACTGAATGGAACTAAGCCATACACAGAGGTATCCAAGCCATGTACAGAGATGCCCGGTCAGACGTTGGCACAGCCGGGACAAGAGTCTGTCGCTGTTACGGCCCCAGAATCCAACGGTGATGTGGAACAGAAGCCGAGCAGCCAGCCAGATAAGCCTCCTCCACCCGCGGGGGAGGTCCTGCCTCCACAGCCATTAAAACGTAAGTGAAGTGTGTATGAAGTAAATTGTTTCTACTGAGATAATTTGAGTGTGAAATCAAGTCTAGTGAATGATCAATACTACTGTAGGACCTGGGCTTATTGTCAATCGACGCTAAGTAGCCTCGGAAACCCAGAAGTGACTTGTATATTTTTCTTTTTTAATAGCTGTAAGAAAGCAAGGTTTTCACAACCCCAACAGATTCAGCAGAGAACCATGTGAGTATTTAACATTCCTGATATTGCACCAATTCAGCATTGCTCTCTTGAACGGCACCACTTGAACTGACCTCCTTGTGAACTCCTGCTGCCCGTTTTCAGTGTACAGAGTTATCAAAAACCAGCCTCCACCAGTCCTGTCCATCAACCTGGACCACAACCCCTTTAAGTGCAGTGCTCCAGGCTGCACCAAGTCCTTCCGCAAGGCCAAGCTACTGCACTATCACATGAAATACTACCACGGGGAAGACCAGCCCCCGGAGGCCGACCTCAGCCCCACAAGGGGCATCCAGACCAGGGCCTCTGAGAAGCAGGCCATCGCCAACCTCGAGAGTCCCAAGAGACGGCGCACTATCTCTGCCTCTATGCGTGAGTTCCTGTCATTTCAAGGCTTGCAGTCTCTTTATACTGCACAAGGTTGAATGTTCTAGAGCTCTTGACGTCACGTGGGCAGAGTCGTGGCAACAGTTGCATGTGTTTACACAGCCATTATAGCAGCAGGAAAGCTGTCATGCAAACTGAATGAAAACTAGAAAAGTGTGTTCCTCTGAGAGCACAGGTCTCTGCCAGGTCAGGTACTCAGTTGTAATATGTAATAACATGCTTACATGTTTCCACACTATTGTAGAAAAAATAGTGTGCTTGGTTTTTGCTAAAATATGAATTATTTGTTTTTCTTTTCCATATCAGAACCTGGAGGAACATCCCGCAGTGAAGTTGTGAAGACTGCAGGCAGACGGACATCAGCGCCCCCTGCTGTTAACACCCAGGGCCAGCAGCCGAGGCCGCTGCTTAGAGAGAAGAGCAAGGAGAACCAGCTGGAAAGGAACGGATGCCAACTGCAGGACAAAGATGGGGAGAACAGCAGCTTTGATGTTGGTCAGTATAATGGTGAGATAAACTGTTTGTAGTTAATGATTGCAGAATACACTGCTGGCCTCCTTTTTGTTAATTCAGCAGTCAATGTGTAAATGCAAAATAACTTGAAGTTGTATCTACCAAATGGTGTTCTCATTGCATCAGAAGCCAGAGACAATTAATATTGTTTTATAATATATTATTATAAAATTACAATTAATGTGTTTCTCATTGGACTTATCGGTGGTGTATATTCTCCGTGATGGATGTAGAGATGGGACTTTACAATGTTTTGATTATATCAAGTTTCATGGTTACATTGTAAAACATAAAATCATGATTTTTTTTTGCAATGAATTCTGAATGTAGCGTTAAAAGTGGAAACTATTACAGAGACTGGTCTGTGACTCCCGAAAAAGCTCACAGTTTTGTAATGGAGCATATGTTATGAAATAACATGGCTAGTCAAGGTTTCACATATGTTCACTAGAAAGAGTTTTCTGCCTGCTAATTTAACTGAGCCCACGACGTGGGACTTACCTCTTGGCACTTGATTGTCTCCACAGCCTCTATGAAAGACGGACTGAGAGAGAAGCCCAAACAGAAAGATTTCCTTCGCATTAAACTGAAGAAGAAGAAGAAGAAAAAGAGGAAGGCCAAATCTGGTAAGATTGGGGTATATGCTGTGAACCTGCATGGGGCCTCTCACCCTTTCTGCTCCTGCTGCATGCGCACTTGCTGTGACTTGGTGATTGTGGAATGGCACATAAAGGCCTCCATTCACCAATCTCATTGTGGTGATTGAAGCTTTGTGTGTGTGTGTGAGCACGCCATCTGTCACTGGCTCCTCATCACATCAATCAATTCCGTCTTTTATTGTTTTGTATCTAATTGATATTGCGGCTTGATTTGACGTCAACTGGCGTTATTTTTTCCCTCGTTCTAATAACAACATTTCTGAAAGTGTTCCTGGTTCATTTTCAGCCGTTGTAGTGCAGTTAGTAATACTGACCTAACACAACACTAGCATCCACGTCAATATTAAGATTGATAATACATAACCCACCACTAGCATCCACGTCAATATTAAGATTGATGTGGAAAAGTGTGCAGAGCATCACAAACTCACAATGCAGGCATCCACTGACTGGTTATATTTCACACTGCCTTTAACATGGGCTCTGTTCACTGAATGTCTCTGACTGGTGCCTATTATTGTCATGTAACGCCATAGTGTTTGTTGTACCACAGTTTGTCAACCTGTAGACTTGGTCTTGTTTCCAAAGTTGACACTTCTGTTCTGCATCTGCTCCCCCCTCCTTCCCTGTATTAACAGACTATACAGGTAGTGAGGAGAATATTGACATGTCAGTATTGGGTCTTCAGTCCAAATTGAATTTGCCAATCAAATTCCCCCCCTCACACAATCACAACCCTGAGGCCTACCGCTGCAGGCCCGGATACAGCCAATCAGAGCAGATACATGTGGATGGTGGGTATATTTTGTGAGTGGGTGTGCATGTGTGAATCTGTTTAGTCTAAGTGTTTTCTCTTCCCTCTGCTGTCTTGCCCGCTGGGAATCAATCCATCAGCCAACCGTCCTTTCAATTTGATCCGCGTCACTCCGGGAAACTGGGAATATGGCTAAATGTTCACACTCAATTCTCCACATTCCACGGTACGAAAAAAGGGAGTCGACGTGCGAAGCTGTCACAAATAAGAATTTTATGGTTGATTGATTAAATCCTAAATGGGGTTTTGTGTTTCCTGCTGTGGCTTGCTTTATTCCTATCTCATGATTCATGAAAAGCTGAAATATAATTTAATTAACATTTGTGAAACTGGAGGAATGCGCCGGGAGGAAAGTAATGGGTATAATTGAATTGGTTTTAGAATGTCAATGTCGTTAATTACCAGCATCCGTATTCTGGGGAAAACCTTTGCTGAAAATAGCTTATTTCTATTTAATGTAGACCGAAAACAGAAAATACACTAGTACAGAGCCCTGAGGGACTCCGGTCAACAACGTATGGGATTTAAGTGGTTAACCTGTTGTTGTCCCTGCTGCTGCCGTAGACGAAGATAGTATGAGTGACTGGTCGACTGACAGCTGTGGATGGAGTGACGACGACTTTGGGGTGAATCTGGACTCCGCTTCTCCGTCCTTGAGTGTGGACTCTGTTGCCCTGGATATGAGCGATCAGGAGATCGTGCGGTGCGTCTGTGAGGTGGAAGAGGAGAATGACTTCATGATCCAGGTGAGCTGCTCGGCTGTGGTGGCAACACCTCACTCCCGCCATCTCACCCAAAAGCTGCTGATGATACCAAAGTATAACGTGCGTACAAGTAAATTATTATTTATGGGTTGTTGCAGATCAGGTGTCGGTATGAATAATGTTATGTCTGTCACAGTGTAACTGTGAACATTTCATCTTTCAAATGTAGTTACCATTGTTCAGTAAATCATGCATGTTTATCCCCTCCACAGTGTGAGGAGTGTTTGTGCTGGCAGCATGGGACTTGTATGGGTCTTCTGGAAGAGAATGTTCCTGAGAGATATGCCTGCTACATTTGCAGAGACCCACCAGGTGAGCTGAAATGATGGAACCGTTGCATTTAGCTTGAAAAGCAGCCTTTCTCATTGCTTGAGATTAGTGTATTTTGTACATGTGTACATTTGTATGCATCTTTGCCATCATATTATTAAAAGAGAATTTCCATCTCAACAACAGCAACCTTTGTAGGTAGTAGTGTATACATTTTGTAGATCTCAGCATACAAGTCATTCACTAGCTTCTATATTGAAATTGAGTAAGAAGACACTTGATGAGACTACTTTATCTTTGTAACATTGTTTCGAAAGGTGCTTTATAAATAAAATGTACTTATCTAAAATGAATACAAGCTATTCAGCTTTGTGTAATTATTATGAAAGTTGACAGTAAGTATACTGTACCAAGCACAACACCATCATCATGCAAATTCAGTTTGGGGTTTCTTTTCTTTTCTCTTAATTGTTCTTTGAATTAATGTAATGTATTTTTCCCTATTTCTTTTTTTAATTGATGCCCACTTTAACTATTACAGTTCCACCCCTTTACCCTTTTCCATTGTCCTGACCTTCATGTGTGCAATATGTGTTCCAGGCCAGAGGCAGAGCCTGCGTTATTGGTATGACAGAGAGTGGCTGAGCAATGGCCACATGTACGGCCTATCTTTCCTCGACGAGAACTACTCGCACCAAAACGCCAAGAAGATCGCTGCTACCCACCATCTACTGGGGGATGTGCACCACGTGGTGGAGATTCTTAGTGGGCTACAGCTCAAAATGAGTGTCTTACAGTAAGTACAAGAATAGATTGAGTGGTGCATGCATATACTGTACAGTGTGCATACATGCATAAATACATTGTATTTGTCACAAAGAAGATCAAGCATAGTGCTGCATATTTCTGCCTCTAAATATATTCTGATACCCCCCCGCCCTGCGATCAGCCTACCAGGAAGGAATACCTCTACATTACCAGGCTGTACCTATCTCAGACTCTATTTCCGTTATGTTTTCTGCTTCAAAGTTTTATGTACCTTCCCTGCCTCAACCTGTCTTCAGGACAGATTTTGGTGCCATTACTTTTTGTCACACCAGAGTCAATGCTGACTAAGATGACACAAAACGCCATGAGGGCTTGTTTCCATTATGGTCCTGTGCATTCAATTCATCAAGAAATATAAAGTCATACAATATTTGACTTTGAATATATACTAGAAATCATCAATACTAGGAGCAGTAAAAGTATAGAAAAACAGTAGGGCGTCATCTAGAAGACTTGATTCGGAACCAATGACAAAACCATAAGAACAAACACAATAAACACTACATTTTCAAGGTTCTGGGGTGGCACAGTGGTACAGTACCTGCCCACCACTGCAGATTCTTGGCAGGGTTCAAATCCAGCATGGTGCATCTGGCTTTGATAGGCGTCTACACAAAACACAATTGGCCTGCGGGGAGAGAAGCCGGACTGGAAGGGTGATATTTTTCACTACACTGGTGCAGCACCTGTCAGCAGGGAGTGTTGGGTGCTATGGACCCCACCAGGAGGCCCTATGTCCTCCTGGTGGGGTCTTCTCACTGGCAGATGAGCTCGTAGGATACAACAGCAGTGACAATACGCATAAATGTGTGTGGGGAGGAATCAATTGGTGGAATGACTAAATAGCAGAGAGAAAAGTAATCGGCAATACGATTTCTCACAAAACTAATTGTATTCAGGGCTTGAATGACCCTCTGGCCCTCTGTGGGTCTTGGGGATTCTCTAAAACCACTGTTTTCAACAGCAACATCACTGCTTCTAGAGTAGTGCAATGGACGCATGCCGTTGGCTTAGATGGAAGAAAGACAGAAAGTTAAAAGGAATGCATATGGGAACTGGGTAAAAGTAAAACAAAAGCTGTTCAAATGGTAAAGATTTACTAACGACTAGATAGTGTTTACTTAATTCAGATTTTGGAGGGGCGATAGTGGTCTAATTACAATGATATATTTTTTAATAATTAAGGAGTAAGACCCATCCAGACCTGCGGCTGTGGTGTCAGCCGTGGAAGCAGTCAGAGCGGCCGTGGAAGAGCTACGACTCGTATCCCAGCACAGGCGCAGCACCGTCACCCGCGACCACCTACGACGAAGACATGACACGAGGCGAGATCCTGATGTCCAACGCCCTGGAGAAGCTGAGTCGGGCTGCCGCTGCTTCCTCCTCCTCTTCCTCCTCCTCCTCCTCTTCCTCTTCTTCATCTTGCTCCTCTTCCTCCTCGCCATACACATCGTTCCAGGACTCGTACATTAGCATGGAGCACTGCTACCAGAAGCCACGGGCGTACTATCCTGCGGTGGAGCAGCGGCTGGTGGTGGAGACGCGACAGGGCTCAGAGCTGGAGGACAGCATGCGGAGCACTGAGGACCTGCTGGAGAGAGAGCAGCGCTACGGGGGACTGCTGGAGGTGGACCGGCCTAAAGCATTCAACACTACCATCAGAGTAAGTCTGGTTTAGAAGACATTTAGGGCCCGGCTGGCCCAAGGCTGCTAATCCTGTTGCAGGTTCAACTCCGGACCTTTGCTGTGTGTCACTCCCCATCTCTCTCCCCCCATTTGCTGTCTGCTTACTTTTTCACTATCAGTAAAGGCAGAAAAGCCCCCAAAAATATCTTCAATTTTTTTTATTTATAATAATAATTAATAATAATTGCAGAGGGAGGCAGACACAAATGTATACCCAATGGATTGTCTGTAAAAGTGTGTGTGGAAATCTTCTGTATTATGTTAAATGAGCAGGAATCTATTTAAATCTCCACAATTATGTATTGACAGTTGACACCCAGGCCCTGGAACATAATTTCTAAGTTTAAAGTTGTGGTGGAAGAAGAAGAAAAATAAAATCTCCATTTTGTCACTTTGAACATTTCCCTCATTTATGTCTCAGGCTTCAAACAGCTACCGGCGATCACTGGCAGAGGCCAAGGAGGAGGGGGTTCGGTGTTCCAGAGGAGCACCGGACGACAACCGACAGCAGCAACAGTGGCAGATGAACCTCCTGGACCACATCGACGCAGTTCAGGACGAGGTCTCTCACAGAATGGACATCATCGAGAGGGAGTTGGATGGTAAGACACGTGGGGGAGTGATCTGTGATCTCAGTGAGGGATGCACAATATTGATACTTTTAGCAACAACTGATCATTTAGTCAGATGAATCCATAGTGTGATGTTAATGCTGTTATTTCCCCCCTGGTGCCTAGTGCCTAGCTATAGTCCAGAGTCACAGACCGTTTGACAATAAATTAAAATGTAATGATATAATAATGAGACTCCATGGCAACTTTACGTCTATGACTTTGCTAGAAATATATAAAAATGATTCACAGATATAATACTAAACTTAAATCATGATTTTCCTTCCCTCTCAGTGTTAGAGAGCTGGCTGGACTACACTGGGGAGCTGGAGCCGCCAGAACCCCTAGCCCGCCTGCCTCAGCTCAAACACCGCATGAAGCAACTGTTGACCGAACTGGGCAAGGTGCAGCAGATTGCCCTGTATAGCTCCACATGAGGGCGCCAGAGAGCGGTTCTGGCCACACAGGTTACTGAGGCAACCAGAGAGGAAGCAGCCAGAGCAGACACCTGGTGGCCTCAGGGGGGTGGAGTGATGTCAAGATGTTGAAAAAGCAAGCGCGTATTGTTTGAAATTGCCCAGGGCTTTTTTCTTCACATGAAGTCGGCCGCTGTTTGTCCACCTTTTGAAAGGTTGTGTGTGCAGGGATCCAACGCAACGGCCAGTGTGTAACAACATATGAACAACATGTATGGAAAGAAAGCATCGGGTATCAGGATTTAACACACAAAAGTAACCTCTTATGTGCAGGAGAAAATGCATAGGGCCAGGTTGACAATTGAATGGTTCCAGTGCAACTCCCAAAACCATATGAATGCCTTTTAGTCTGAGCTACTGTTTGAGCTTACCCTGTTTATCTCAATACACACAGTGCTTTATGTTTAAAAGCTTTACATTCAAAGATCTCAATTCTGATCCATGTAACCCACACGGCCTCTTTGCAATAGTCTTTTAAAAGGAAGACCACTCTTTTATTGGTCTTTAACAATATTTAAGTTAAAAATAGTTAAGTCAACATCCCCTCATGTCGGACTGTGTTTAAACTTCTGTTTGCGCTCAGTGTGGACACTTGAGTGTAACTTGAAGACATTGAACATATAAAAGCACTGTATAATCATATCGTTAACATTTCTTTTTAATGGTTAGTTTTTTATACCACACTGTGAAGGTCTTTTTGTCTGGAATCGACTGCATCTTAAACTCGGCTATACAGATGGTGACAAGAGAGAGTTTGGGGTTTCTGCTTTTCTTTCTTTCTTTTTTTTTCTTTTTTGCTGTAATATTTGTTTTGGCTCATTTCATAAAGAAAGGGTATTATTATTATTGTATCTATTCTTTAAGTTAATCTTTAAGAGTTTGTCATTTACAGTATCCCTTATTCCCACTTGCTCTCGCATCACTGTTGCTGTAGTACTTGATCTATGACTCGCTGTATGTGGACCTGTCTGTTCTAAACCTAGCATCTTGTACTCTGTCAGTGACAAACTATACTCAATTGATTTGTATTTCTTTCTCCTTGTTCTTGTTTCACCTGTTTATTTGCAGTATTTTGTATTGTTTGTAAATAACGTTATTCAAAAATGTGCTCTTCTCGGGATCTTTGTATTGAAAAGTAAACTGTATTCTTCAAAAAAAAAGGATAACATTGTATGCTACTGTACTGTAAAGCCAAGTTTATATGTTGTTGCATAACAGTGTCGCTCAGCAAAAATAAGTGATTTAGATTTTTTCAGTTATAAGTAAGTGACACAGTTGTGCGACAAAGCATAAATTGGGTTTATGTGTCTGGCCTAGAAGCAGGGGAGACGTCAAACAATGCAAGCAGAATTGCCGGTACATAAATAAACTATCATTGTTATAGCCTACTTCTTGTGTGGACCATGATCTTGTCCAAGACATTTCTTGAAGTTATGTGGTTTCGCAACGTAATGTGGCTTTGGCTTGACCTTCGTGAAAAACAAACTGGCCCCGCTGAGCTCCTCATTTGTACAGCTGGAAATAACCTCTTGCAATAAAGTCAACATTGAATATAGGGTATAATAGGCTATAACTCGCTTTTTCCCCATCCAATGTATGAACTCACAAAATTGAAAATGGAAACTTAATCTTGAGTCGGCATAATGTGATGAGACAGAAAATTATATTGTTACCCACCCCCTCCTTAGAAAACGCAACTGTACACTTGTAGAGCATTATTAAGCCAGCATCTTCACCTCATTTGGACAGTTTAAATACTGCCTCATATATTTACAGCATGTGCTCAGCCTCAGCTCACACAAGTTCATTGAAAACACACATTTTATGTGAATTCTACTAAATCTCAGATCAACATAATGTGATAGAGCACAACAACACATTACTAGGTGGAAGAAAAATATTCAATGTGTTGCCCTGGTGTTCAACTGCCGGCCTGTGGGACAAATCCGACCCCTGGGGAACTTTCACGTGGCCCCTAGGCTGGAACACATTCCATATACCAATGTAAAAAATAATGATTGGATGATTGGTTGCACAATAACAATGTTTTTCATAACTGTTAACCAAAACCCATTAGCAGTTAATTAACCTTAGTATATAAGGATAAAATGTATACTATTTAGAATGGATGAATGCCTGTGGCTGTGAGTGACCATCAGGACTGCATTAGCAATCGTGATTCGTGAAACTGCTACATCAGACATTGTTCTCAAACCTTTTCATGTCAAGGAACCCCAAATTGACACTCATTAGCCTGCGGACCCTCATTAGACGATATTATGCCAAGGAAGCCCCACAAGAGACCTTTTACGGCTCTCGCAGTGATTTTCACCGATTTTCATTTCAAGGACCCCCAGGTTTGACCTGAATTAGGCTACGGACCGCCATTTAATGGCATTTCTGATTTCTATCTCTGAGACCTCAATTTATATTGTAAAATCAAAGTTAATTTAACTGAGAGTGTACACTCTCAGAATTACAGACCCACAAAAGGGTCCATTTGGTTCCAAACTATGATTCCCCCTGGAACTCAAGGACTAGGACCCCTGGCCCTGGACCCCACTGTGGAAACCACTGTGCTAAACCAAATGCAGTTAAATGTAATCTTTGGTGAGTAAATTATAGAGACATTGAGCACTGAGTTTGGCTGGTATGACGTATGGTAGAGTGAGAGTCAAATATATTTCCTATTCAATCTACTACTGTAGGCCGTGGCTAATTTAGATGAATAGCCCCGTATCATCTCTAGGGGGCGTTGGAGAAGACTCGCATTGGCTACTGGGCCTGTCCTCCGTCATGTCTAGGATGCACACAGTGTACTAGTTCCGCCCATACCGTGACGACTGAATACTAGTTGAGGGAGGAAGCAGCAGGCAGCGTACTGTGTGTGCACTTCAGCAGCATATCGCTATCATTTCACCCCAAGAGGAATAAGACCAGAATCGAGTGGATCATACTCATCATAATTCACGGCGGTAAGTCTTAAATACATAATTTCCCGAGGCTGTACATTTTAGGGGGTTTGATACTTTACAGGTGTGTTCGATGCCACAGGAGAGGAGGAGGATTTGGTGATCACATATCGCCTGTTTCCCAGTCTTGATGGTGTTGCTCTTTCGTAAAGTGAATCGCTCATGAAACCCAACAGGGTTCCTCTCACACTGACTGGGCTCAACGACGAGTCGTAACGATATACAAATGAGTGAACGAACCATAATGTAACCGAATTGAACGGAGTTTAACGTTCCTTGTTGCACATCGCCGCCGTCATGCGACAATATGCTGCTATCTTGTTTTGAGGTTGACTTAAATTCAAAGAGGTCATGATTTAACACGTTTTCGTTTTCATTTACTTGTAACTTAAGGTATATCTGTGAGACTTAACAAGGCCTCGTTGATGATGATACATTCTTCTGTCGCGATTCTTTTACACAACGTTCATCTTTTAATGAACGTTTCCTATCCGAAGTTAGGCGAGGAGAGACCTGTAAGTACTAGGCCCTATATACCATCTCAGCAAATGCTAACTATACTGTGACACTGAAGACGCGGGGTTGGGGATTCCGTCTCGCTACTACCACCTCACTGGTCGCATGCATATAGGCTACTACACACAATGCCGCTCATGACATTGTCACTCGTCGCCATGCGAAGGTCACAGGCGGAATGGTTTGGAGTGCATGGTGGCATCAGGTGTTTTACTTGAGGTGATGATCTCATCGGGGTCACATTATCATTCAGTATGCCTACTTGACTAGAATTATACAGCTTACACAACAAGAAAATCACTGGCTTTTGTTTTGAATAACAACAACCAGTGTAGGCCTAGAGATATCATATAAATGATTTATACCAGCAGCAGTAGCTGCTTGCCACAGCTACGTGAGAAGATACTGGATCATGGTATTGGTTGGTGTGTCCATGTCCTTGAAAGATTCCAACCTGGTTAATATATCACACTTGGTCACAACTAAGAGGTCCTAAAGGTAAATGCCTAACTGCTGAGAGTATCAAACGTTGTTGAATGCACTATCCATTTTGGTGGACATATCTACCTGCAAACCTGGTAACTTTTGGCTTTACAGTTAAAGCCAGAAAAATCACACCCAGCATAGACTTAATAGCCTAGTAGTATAGTATGCATATGTAATTAAACTAATTAGCCAGCTTTTTACAGGTTTCCAAAAGGAACTCTTGGGGATGCGTGCTGGGAAATAACGTCCAGTGGAGAGAGACGCCAGTTGTAATTAAAACAGTGCTACTTGACAGTCAGCAAGCCCTGTGTTCACTCACACCTCACTGCATCGGCCTATAGATCTGTCAATCAGTGCTGGAGGGCAAAACAAGCTGCAAGCTGGTGGGAGACAGGCCTCTGAGGCTCTGACTTAACTTTCTCACAGCTCGAAACAAATAGCCTTGTTTCAACTATCAACAGCTCATGCCCGATTCTTAACTGGTAATACTGGTCATCGTGCATTGTCATTATTTAGAACCACAGCAAGGCTGCTGTTGTGTATATAAATGTGTGGGTCTGAATTATGTAGATGTGAATAATACACAGCCTGGGGCGCCACTGTTGCTTTGTCTTTGTAACTGAAGTGTGTCTGTAATACAAGCTCTGTCAGGAGGACTAGAGTTACAGAACAAGCCTTGCACAGCAGCTTGGAGCTTTTAGAACAAAAACAGCTGATGCATACATCTCTATTCCAGGATAACCTCTTAACGTAAAGGTTTCCAGTAATTGCAAGCCATTGTCGCACCTGACTGACCAATATCCAGGAGCGTACATCACTCTAAAACTCACTTTAACTCACATTTCTATGGTGTGGCTCTCCTCTGTAGCAGGCTATAGTATAGAGCGTCGCAGTCCCGCCCTCTTTCATGACGGCGTCTGGCCCAGGAAATAAGTCCCAATGCATTTCTCCCATAGACATTTCAAAAAGTATTTATTTAAAGACTATTACGCCACGGACAAAGCCAACTCGGATCGTGACAAATCATGACAATAAACACAACGTTTTGGGCCGATCAAATAACACCTAACAAAAGGTGTTGTAATCTGCCGTTTTTTTTTCT
>OOFJ01139297.1:3177-22499 GCA_900323375.1 Benthosema glaciale
TCAGTCTTTTGTTTAATTTGTGTTGTTGCCCATTAATCAACCACTGCCAATAATAGTATACGTAGTATAGTATAGTATAGTATAGTATAGTATAGTATAGTATAGTATAGTATAGTATAGTATAGTATAGTATAGTATAGTATAGTATAGTAGTATAGTAGTGGGGTGACTGTGGCTCAGGAGGTAGAGCAGGTCATCCAATGATCCCGTGGGTCGGAGGTTTGAGTCCCGGCTCCTCCTGTCTACATGCCTTGGGTAAAGGCGCTATATAAATGCACCATTTACCATTTGTATAGTATAGTAGTAACTACTATACTATACAAATGGTAAATGGTGCAACAGTGGTTCTCAACCTTTTCAAACGGGGACCCCCAAAATAATAACATTTTAACTGGGGACCCCCATACTGAGATGCACTGTGAAAACAGCTGATCTACAAGCTCACAACGAGCTTGTAGATCGGCTATTTTCACTTTTTTCCACCTCTTTCTTAAATTTTTGGTCAATTTGACCAATGTTTCACCAGTTTTTATAGTATATCTTGCTGATTACTTATGACTTAGTAATGATTTTTGTCATTTCATTATTGAGGTATTGAAAGTCGTTAATAAATGGTCACTTCACTGTCACCTGGGGACCCCCCTGGGGGTCCCGACCCACAGGTTGAGAACCCCTGTAGTAGTATAGTATATTGTAGTGTAGTATAGTGTAGTGTAGTATTCAGTAGTCAAATCATCCATCTTCCAGGAATTTTATGCTTATATTTTAAGTACATTTTGAATTCCAGACTTTTACTTGTAACAGAGAGAGTACATCTACATTGCAGTATTGATACTTTCACTTAAAGTATCAGAATTTGTAAATAATTTGAGTGCTTTTTTACACCACTGCAATTCATCAAAACATTCATCTATTTTGAGCGCCATTTAAGCTGCAATTTCAACCTCATATCTGTGTTTGGTGTTTTTTTGTTTTTCAACATTCAGCTATTAGAAGATGTAAAAGTCTTCGTTGTGTTTCTGCAGGTGAGGCAGTTTTGGGAGCACACATTTGGGTGTAAATTTGCGCCCCTTCCCCCAGAGTGGGTGGAGGCTGGTGGAAGGGTGTGCAGTGGACAGGAGGACCTGGGCACAGCGGCCACTGCCCTGCTGGACGTGTCTGACCTGAGGCTGGAGTACAGCGTGTACAAGGCTGTGTATGCCCTGGCCCATGCCCTGCATGACATGCTGCAGTGTGGGCCAGGAAGAGGGCCTTTCACTGCAGGGCACGGCTGTGCCACGCTGCAGACCATACAGCCATGGCAGGTTGTTCTAATATGAATTCACAGTTAAATATTTAAAATAATACATGAATATGTAACTATCTCTACTAAGGTCGTCCTCAGTGGTGGAAAGTGACTAAGTATGTTTACATAAGTAAGGGTACTTAAGTACCATTTTGACATATTTGTACTTTACTATGAGCATTTCCAATTTCCAATACTTTTAATTCGCTGAGAGTATTATGGCACCAAATATGCTTACACTTGTTTTGTGGCAAATATTGAATTTGAGCAAATGAAGAGCAAGTCCCCAGCGGGCACTTAAGTGACACGAAACAAACATTCCCATTTGTTGGTCGCGCGCCTTCCATCTACGGAGCCTTTTGTGTAGGTGCAGGCCACATTTTACTGCACATGTGCAAACCTCCCGCAGGAGAGGGTGTCACGTGACCGTGCACTATCCTTTCTCTTCATTCTTGTCTTTTCCTCAGTGTGACTGGCTCTTTGCTATTTTTGTGTTTCAATTTAATTTTATTTCTTTAGCTTGTGCATTACTTAGAAAAGATCAACTTCACCACGTCATTTGGTGATCACGTGTCATTCGATGAGAATGGCGATTCTTTACCGACCTATGACGTCATGAACTGGGCGTGGCTCCCTGACGGAAGCACAAGGGTTCGCAATGTGGGCGTGTACAGGAAGTCGGCCTCCGCAGGTGAAGAAGTCATCCTGGATGAAGACAAAATCTTCTGGAACTTTCAAGACACAAAGGTGACGTTGGCTTTCTAGAATATAGGTCATGTGGAGCTCATGATGTTATTTTTATTTAGTGTTATTTATTTAGTGACTTCATTATTACTTATATCCCTCTGTAGCCTCCTTGGTCAGTGTGCAGTGAGAGTTGTACTCCCGGAACGCGTGTGGCCAGGAGGAGAGGAGAACCTGTCTGCTGCTTTGACTGCATCGCTTGTTCTGAGGGAGAGATCAGCAATGACACTGGTAGATTTACATGTGCAAGGTTATCTTTAGAATTATACTTATATGTTAATCCCACGACTTTTGTAACCCATTCTTTTCACCTAGTGTCAATTGTCTAGTAGTGTAATCCTGTGCGCTACACTCCCTAAAGTGCATGGCTTGGAGTCCAAGCCGCTTCTTTTCACCTGACGGGGGAGTTTCCCTCGTTGGACGTAGTGCGTGGAAGGAACACGTTATTCCAACCAGTTCCTTTCTCCTCCTTCTTTAGAATGATACTGTAAACTTGTCTGTCCCTTTTACTTTTTTATCTTTTATATCCGTCCACTATCTTTTTATCTCTAGACTCTCCAGAGTGCACCAGTTGCCCAGAGGACTTCTGGTCCAGTCCCCGACGTGACCACTGTGTCCCAAAGAGCATGGAGTTCCTCTCCTACCACGAGGCTCTCGGTATCTCCTTAACAACCATCTCACTGCTGGGCACACTCATCTGTGCCGTGGTCCTGGGAATCTTCGTCCACCATCGAAACACACCCATGGTGCGTGCCAACAACTCGGAGCTCAGCTTCCTTCTCTTGCTGTCACTCAAACTGTGTTTTTTGTGCTCGCTCCTGTTCATCGGAGGTCCCAGACTCTGGACGTGTCAGCTGAGGCACGCAGCGTTCGGCATCAGTTTTGTGCTGTGCATCTCATGTATCCTGGTGAAGACTATGGTGGTGTTGGCTGTGTTCAAGGCCTCCAAGCCCGGGGCTACAGACATCTTGAAGTGGTTCGGTGCCACGCAGCAGAGAGGAACAGTTCTGGTTCTTACTTTCGTCCAGGCAATGATCTGCACAGCCTGGCTTGTGTCTGCCTCACCGACTCCTCATAAAAACACACAATATCACAGTGATAAGATCGTCTATGAGTGTGCTGTGGGATCAACAGTTGGTTTTGCAGTGCTGTTAGGTTATATTGGTTTACTGGCACTCCTCAGCTTTCTCCTAGCATTCATGGCAAGGAATCTTCCAGACAACTTCAACGAAGCCAAGTTAATCACTTTCAGCATGTTGATCTTCTGTGCCGTGTGGATAGCCTTTATCCCAGCATATATCAGCTCCCCAGGCAAATATGCAGATGTAGTGGAGGTATTTGCTATTTTAGCATCCAGTTTTGGCATTTTGGTGGCGCTCTTTGGACCAAAGTGTTATATAATCATTTTAAAACCTGAGAGAAACACTAAGAAGTCCATTATGGGCAGAGACAGCACCAAGACATAAGGAGACATTTAATGTAAAAACACATGTATTTATTATTTATATTATATATTTGTATTTTATACTGTATATGTTTGATTGCTGATCATTTTGTTAGTAATAGTGTGATCGTTGGCCGAATGGTCCAGGCTCCAAAAATACAATCAATCAACGTCCAAGAACTTTGGGGGTTTTATTCATTATTCATTCATTATTTTATTTGGGGGTTGTATTTCTTTATGCATTTTGTATTTTAATCATATGTTATTGTATTAAATTTGTACAATAGCTGTGCTCTGTATTTTCTTTTTCATTTAAGCACACTGAGTCCTCGCTTGTCGTGTGAAATGTGCTATATAAATAAACTTGACTTGACTTTACTTTATTCACCTCCCAAACACCAGCAGTCCCCTGTACAGCCTCGGCAAAGACAATTGCCAACATAACTATACTATTACTAACATGTATTTAGTTTTTGTGGACATTTGTGAATTTTAGAAATATATTAAGAAAAAATGCTAACTGGATTATTTGTTAGAAACCGCTGCTTGATGTGTCTGTGATCATAATGTGATATTGTCATATTCCACAGGTCAGTGTTCATCATCTTTAAATGTATATGAATAAATATTTGAAATAAATAACTTGAGTTGAGTTTTTTCTCAAAAAGTTATACTGTATAAGCTCCCAACAGTGTAATTCATATGGCAAAAAATAATAATAAATGAGAAAATGGCCACCGATAGGATTAAAATGCTTTCATTGAACAATAGGGAATGCTTATGCTTATAAATTTGTAACATCCGTGGCTCTGGAGGTGAGCACTTTATATTTTATATTTGTTTTTATGTAAACATAACGTTTGTAAATGTAGCAAGGTGCACAAAACAGATTGAAGTTGTGTGTTTCACTTCAATTGAAAGGTTTATTGCCATGAAACATACCTTTACATTGCCAAAGCAAGTGTCAAAATATATACGCTATTACAACTGTTGAAAATGGCTATATACAGTTGGAGGGGCCGAGGGGGTATAGCATTGTATCGTCGTTATATACATGTTATATATACAGGGTAAACCGCTTTTTTTAAACAAATAGCAGCCACTCCGTACCAAGAACGCCTATTGATTTATCTCAACTTGACTATTGTTTTTGCATGTTCAAACTATAATTCAACTTTCCTATATTCCAAAAAACCTTAGTGAGCATGTCTTGAGAAGTGTAAACATTCCAAATTTGCAATTCCGATTTTATTTTTTTTATGTGTTTCTGGTTCCAAAATTATTTTATGGTATGTCAAAGTGAAATAAATAGTGTTGGGTCTTATAGCAGAGGTTGTCCTGAAATAAAGGATACCAAACACTTCTAGGTAAACACTTTCCATGTGTTTTATAAAAGAAAAAACACAAGAATGCCAAAACGGACAATTATAACAGACCTTAGACTATTAGAGGGTTAAATGGGTTACTGTAGCGCCATCTATGGGTGTATTATGATCAGATTTGCATGGTTTGGCAGAAGCCCTTGGTGCAAGAACCCAGCAATTTTCATTGAAATTTGTGGTTTGCCTTTTGAATTTGGTTGCTATAGCGCCACCTATAGGCCAAAAAAATGTAAACCGTTTTTTATGTGTCCTCTAGGGTCCATAGAACAGAAAAAACATGGTTTACAAGAATCTTCACGAAACGTTCACTTAACTGTATTCTGCTACATACACTACAACTAGGATTTTATCTTATTACTCTATGGATTGTATAGGTTGACAGTTCAGCAGAACGCGCCACTATTCCCGGCCCCTTTGCGACACAGACATGATCACAAACCTCTGCACCAATCACCTTACAGACGTGATCTATTGACCAATCAGAAAGCGCGTTGTTGATGCGTACTCTGTAGGGAGGAATAATATGAATGAAGATAGTAAAATACAACTTTGGCAGGCTAGCGTGGATAAACTGAATATATTTATGAAGATGCAGTGGGTTTAATGTTTTTATGAAACCGGGAACTCGGCAAGTAAATTGTTTAAAGCATGCCTGTTACGTTTACTTGATCTTTAGTTGGGCCATTGTTGGTGCCATCTAAACATACAAGGCACTTTTGTTTACAGCTGAGTGCAGTGCTAGTTGGCTAATGGCTATATTTTATTATGTTGGCTAATAAGTTCGTTGTCTCTTCAATTTTGACCGTCCGTCACGTCAGTGTCTTGCGGGAATGTATTCCGTTTGTTCTCATTTCTGCCTGCATGTTTACTAACGTTAGCTTTGTTACGTTACGTTGCTCGCCGTAGCAAAGTAGCCTGTCCTACAGATAGTATGCGACACTGTTGACAGGAGAAGTTGTCTTCTACTAAATGTTTGAATTTGAAAACGAGGAGAATCTTAATGAAGATGTGGACACGTTAAGAAACCGGCTTCGATTCACCGAGCTCAGTCTGCAAAGTGTGGGAGAACAACTGAGGTGAGAGTGGCAGGCTGACAGCTGTATAGTCCTCTTCAAGAGAAAGCCTACAATCTAAAAGTTGGTTTAACACTTTGCATTGTTTACAATAACATTGTGGTTACTAGCTCATTGGGTACAGTGTATTAGATTGAGCTATACAATGTAACAAC
Organism: Benthosema glaciale; assembly: GCA_900323375.1. NCBI lineage: Eukaryota > Metazoa > Chordata > Actinopteri > Myctophiformes > Myctophidae > Benthosema > Benthosema glaciale. Next base: position 9,261 of record OOFJ01139297.1, read on the forward strand.
ACATTACTCTACTCATGTACAAATATTATGTCCAGGATACATCATCTGATGCAATCTAAGAGCCATATTCACATTTGGGATTATAAAGCATTATACAATGGAGTAGTAGTACATATACTCATAGTCTACTTGAATCTATTCAAGCTTCCAAATGGACAAATGTGTTGTAATTGCAATAAAGAACCCAGCAGAGCAGTTTTTTTATTTTAATACAGACTACTATGCACTTTCATTACACTTGAATGAGTCAGCTTCAAATGGACAAATGTCAAGAAGGGTATTATTTGCAAATACATTAAAGTACCGGTATTCATGAGTATCCTTTAATTATCTATGCTCTGTGCAATCATATTATTCATAATGCTGTAGTTCCATCTACACAATAAATCATAATAGCCCAGAAGACAAAACATGGCTTCTATGTTTCAGAAGCGCTTATTTTGCTGTGATTGTACAGCTGATTTAGTGGGTTGGGCAAAAGAGTATGCTTATTTGACAAGAGTTGTGAATAGCAGTCCTTTATACACATATCTGTAATGTAAGCTTGGAGTATCAATGTGCACTGTACTCAATAAATTACACTATCATTTACAATAAATTGTAAAGTAAACTGTTGTTTGTAAACTTGTTATGGTGCTTACTGATTCAATAACTCACTTGTCAGTCACTTACATCTAATCTTCATATCTAATTTATCTTCACGTCCTACGCAGTCAATCAAGAGGACATGAGCAGCCTCCCTACCAGAGTACGCCCATTGGGTTGCCCGGTCGTCTCACTTTAGATGACCTGCAGGAACCCGATGGCCCTTTGTCCCATTCTGGCAGCTACAGTGTGGAAAAGTCTGTCGGCGGAGCGTCTGAGAGGCGTGCAGCTGCTGTCAGCCTTAGTTCTCTTTCCTCCAAGTCTATGGTGAGATCATACATGTCAAATCATATAAATAACGTCGTAATAGGTCATCAGTGTCACTGATGAAGGCTGATTAAGCCGAAATGTTTGTTTCCTGATGCAAGAATTGGTGTGTGCGACCCATTTAGTTATTTTTTTTGAATGGACGCAACTTAAGTCAGCGCCGTGGTCACAAGAGATCATGTAAAAGTATACAGTAGGTAAGGTGGGTGGGTCATACAGTAAGTGGGTCTGCTTCCCTGTTCATGGCCATTTATTTAGCTGGGGGACCTGATCATGTTGATTATTGCTATGGATAATATATTCAGTGGTGAAAGTAGATTTAAGCTCTTGCCAATACTTAATATCACAACAATCTTATACTTAAAATTAATACAAAGTACAATTAGCTATTGTCTTTGTCAACTGGGACACTTTACTAGTAAATGTTTAGTGATGTAAATAGGTTTTCAATGTAATGCGTCCCGGGACCCAGGGGTGGTCTTTTGGATGGGTCCCAGGGACATTTCCTGAATACAGTACGGAGTACAGTATTGTCCCAGGAACCCCGGAGGGTGACATGATTGCGTCCTTTCTCAATTTAGTGAGTCTTAAGGATGCAGTCTATTTGCATCACTGAATATTTGTCTCTTTTCAGGTCACATAATGACATCCCTGTTTACAATCACACGTCCTTGTTTGTATTTAATCTTTACCTTTTTCCTTCCGTCTCTTTCCCGAAGGTCCCCTCTAGCCGTCCATCCTTCCACCATTCTGCATCATCACACAAGGCCAGGTCTTTGGAGATGGATTCAGCCCCGGTCAGAAACAGAACGGGCTGCCTGCGACAGGAGAACGCCCGTCTGACCATGCACAATAAACAGCTCATCGGTGACCATGAGGCCTCGCAGTACCGACTGGCCTCGTCCAAGAGCCAGGTACATTATGTCACACACCCAATCACACACTACTGTGGTTTTTGAGTAACACCATGAGTGCCCGGAACCATTGGCGACCATTAAATCAGTGAGCCCACGATTCGTTTCCTTCGGACATATTTTCAGGAGCTATGCTAGATGTGGCTAAGAGAAACCAAAACAAAGAACCAACGATCGGCAACAATGTGAGGTAATATTATTCCTACCGCGACTAACGACGGGGCCGCGATGGGCCGTAAAAAACGAGCACTTTGATTAGAATTTTATAGCAATGGATTTTTGATCAGGAGTTTCAGTTCATTGGCTAGACTGGGGCCGGACCACTTTGGATGACGGCCCTGCCGTAAATCGCACAACCGGAGGCTATCAGACAAGTAGTCTGGTGGGCTCCGTTCCGGATCGATTAAAGACAGAGATTTAGATTCATCTCTGTTTAGGGCATCGCGCGTAATTACTTAAATAGGCTGAGACCTCCGTCCCGGGCTCTTGAGGTGTTAAAAAAAAATAATAATAATAATACTGTGATGTAAACTTGATGCTTGCATGAGATGTTCAGATCACCCCTGTGTCTGTCCAGCTCCATGTCCTGGGATCCAGCTTAGGGGTCAGAAGCAATAATGTGGCGGTCTTGAGTGAACAAGTCCTTACCCTGGAGGCAGAGCTGGAGTCTCTGGCCAGACAACTTAGGTAACCTCGCAAAGCACACTTAACTGCTGTTATTATTCTATCTTAGCTGACAAGTACTGTTGTAAATCCTCTAAACACGTGATCCCTTTCCAGAAGCTACAGAGTTTACAGTTAATTGACAAGCTCATAGCGTGGCACTGAGTGCCACGCTATGAGCTTGTAGATCTTTTATTTCAGAAAAATTGTGACAATGTGGCGCAAATCTGTGAATATATATTCTGTCTCAGTGAACGTTGTTAACTCAAATCTTTGCTTCTGGGAGGTCCCTGAAACTACATATTTTTAGATGGGTGTCTGCAGCCAAATACAGATAATTCTGGGGCTCCTTGACATGTATTAGTTTGAGCACCACTGACACAGAAATGTGTGTTTTTCAGAAAACTGTCAGGATTTAGAAGGCATTTGTAGAATCGTCCTCGGGTCTATATGGGTATATCTTTATTCTAGAGAAAGACTGTGATTGTGGTGTGGTGTGGTGTGGTGTGGTGTGTGGTGGTCCCTCCCAGGGCAGCAGAGCTGAGAGCAGAGCAGGGCCAGGAGACAGCCGCCCAGAGCGACACGGTGGCGACCAGACTGAGCGAGGAGCTGAGTGCTCTCAAAGACGAGCTGGACAGCAGGACAGCAGTGGGAAAACGGTTAGATACGCATCATCCTCCAAATCGGTTGCTGTAAATAATTGGGGTATTTAGCTGAACTGAACCTAACTGAACATGCTCCAATTTCTATCTGTCTGTTACTTTAAAACTACAAACTTACTTTAAAGATTACAATGTTTTTGGACCAATATGTATGTTCCTATATAATGTATGTTCGCCTTAATTTGAATTAAATTTGATTAAAGTGTCAAATCACAACGAGTTGTCTCAAGACACTTGTCACCTATGAGCAAGCAACTTAAATTGTGACAGTGGAATTTTCAATGATACATTTCTACCCTGTTGCCGGGTGTAACACTGACTAGTTGACAATGTCGGTAAGGTTGGCCATTTTGCTCTTTCGTCATATTCAGAGATTATGCTGTTGGAACAAAATGTCCGCCATGTGATGTGAATATAGCCGATAGCGATAACGTCATAATGGCTGTACCAACTCATTTCTCACAGGGCTGAGCAGCAAAGGAACCAAGCCCTTGAAAATGCAGAGAAACTCAAAGAAGCTTACAAAGAATACAAGGCCACTGTGTCTGTTAAGATAAAGAAGGTACGCTCATTCACCTGTCGGCATGCTTCTCTTCAGTTCTTCTGAATGCGAGTTCAGCAGTGGTGGATATAATGTTGCTCTGTGTTGCAGGTTGTGGAGAGCGAGGGCAGACTAAAAGAGAGTCTGATCGAGTGTGACAGAGAGAGACAGGAGTTGGAGAGCAAGTGTGTTGCGTTGGAGAGGCAGCAGGCCGAACAGAGCCAAGTCATTAGGTATTCCACGGTCTGCTGACTGACCCGCACCCCAGTCCTCAATACACTTGAGATTAAATCAGTCTTTGTGTTAAATTATTTTTTGTTTATTTATGTACTTATTTTTGCTAATTCTATATGTGGACACAAAGTATAGATTTCATATAATCACTCATTGGGCGGCGGTGCTCAGGGGTAGAGTGGCCGGATGGTAACCAGTAACCACAAGGTTCCCAGTTCGAACTTGGGCTCCCCCAGTGTTAGTGTCGAAGTGTCCTTGAGCAAGGCACTGAACCCCTAATTGCTCCCGATGAGCAGGTTGGTGCCTTGCATGATTTCCTTTATCATCGGTGTATGAATGTATGGGTGATTGTAATCCACAATTTATGTAAAGCGCCTTGGATAAAGGCCCCATTTACCATTACGTCTTTACAAATAAACTTGCTCCGATTGGGTCACTCTCATATATAAATGTATAGTCTCTTGTCGCGCCCCATTTAGCCGGCTGAACGAGGATGTAAGACAGGCCAAGACGGAGAGAAGCGACCTCGAGGCCTGCCTGGAGGAGGCCAGGCGGCGGGCCTCCCGCGTGGAGAGGGAGCTAGGGGAGCGCGCCACGGAGGGCAGGGAGCTGGCGCCTCTGCGTAAAGAGCTGGAGGAGCTGCGCGCTCTGAGCCAGACCCAGGAGCAGAGGGTGGCACAGAGCCACAGAGAGTCCCAGCAGAGCCAAGCGGAGCTGGCCAGCCTGGAAGCCATTTTGGCCCTGCTGCATCTGAAGGAGGTGGGAGCCTGGGAGATGTGAACACACACATGCCTCAATTGTAGCGGTCGCAACGTTTATCTTCGTGTCTTTGTACTAAGCACACATGAACAGTATCGGTTTCGTCAACTAATACTATAACAAAAAATGTTTGTCGACTACCTTTTTTCACTGACGGAAACTACATAAGAACTACAATAAGAAGTCGTGGTGACTAAAACTTTGACTAAATATACTGTCAATGTTATCGACAAATAAACACTAGACAAAAATGTTATAGGAAGGGACTAGTGGACAACCGATCCAGTAAGTAAAACACGTCATTTTACACTTTGTAAATTGTTGCATGCTATAAATAGCGGATCTACAAGATCACAACGCGTCGCAGCTCGATGCGTTGTGAGCTTGTAGATCGGGCTATTTTCAGCAAGTGTAAAATCAGCCTTTACGACTGCATCAAGGCCCGCCAAAATACACTTTAGTTGAGTACATCACCTGTAGATTTAGTCTTCTACTAGACTAACACTATAACATTCCGGGTGACAAAAAATAAGTGGAAACTATTCGAGAGACTATGACTAAAACTAAAATAGAAATTTGCTGCCAAAAACAACACGGCACTGCATCATAATTTCATCGTTTTGTATTGCAGGGTCCTGAGGGGCCATTATGTGCCAGACCCTGCCTCATGCCTCCAGTGGACTGTTATAGATCTACACATCTAGCCATGTCTAAGCCAGGTAAACACCGCCAGACCAAAAATACTGTAGTTACTTTCATTCGGCAGTGTGTTAATTTTGTGAGTTCAATAAATAATCCTGCTCGTATAATAAAATAAAACTCTGTGAAAACATTGGGCGCACAGGTCGTTGCTGCATTGTCTGTCCGCAACAATGGGTAGCCTACGAACTAGAAGGAAAGAAGATACAATACGCGGGAGGAACTAACTGTGATATATCGCAATATTGAATTGGCACACATCCCATTATTATCTTTCTGTAGGAAATCCTTTTTTCCCCCTGTCTCACCATCTTCCTCTCCGCTCGTTCTTACCACTCCTCCACATATCTCTCTGTCCCTCCCCACCGCGGTCCCCATCTGCAGGCGAGCGTTACCAGCTGCTGCTGTCTGCACTGCAGACCATGGAGTCGGAGCGGTGCAAACAGACCGGTGTGGCCCAGCGGCTCCAGGAGCGTCTGAGTCGGGCCCAGGAGGAGATCTCCGCCCTGCACAGCTCCATGGAGCAGAGAGCCTCCCACTACCAGAACCTCCACACCGAGCTGATGGGAAAAGTTAGCCAGGCTGCCAACACGGAGAAGGAGGTGAGGGAGAAACGGGGTGCATATACGTTGGTTAGACACAGGGACGTGCACACATAGATATCAGAGGGGTCTTCAGCCCCTGCCCTTTTACCTGTCTGTAAAACAACTGCCCTTTCCAGACCACGAATGCAGCATTTACTATGGTGAAAGAAATGCAAATGCCACTTCTTTCCAAAAGAATAGTTTTTTTTCCCCTGAAGTCTCCTGAACTTGAACGCACCATTTTGCGTTGAACAAATTTCTTGAAACTCCATGTCGTACACCTGCATCTCCAAAAATAGCGGATCTACAAGCTCTCAACGTGTCACAGCACGACACGTTGTGAGCTTGTAGATCTGCTATTTTTGCTATTTTTGTTAAAAAGTGCCCTCTTACATGCGTGTGCACAACTTTCCAGGTGAAGAGGAAGAGTGCACGTGTAGCAGCGCTGGAGAAGCAGTTGCAGGAGAAGACATCAGCGTACACTCAGTCTGCACTGAAGAACACAGACCTGGAGAAACAGTTACTGGTACGCACACACACACACCATACGCGCACACACACCATGCACGCATGCGCGCACACACATCAACAGATTCACACAGGTACATTTTATACAAGATTTAATTGTTTCTTACATGGATTAAAGTCTTCTGTGGAGGCATGTTGCACAGTGAAAACATGCTGTAAATGGTGCATTTATATAGCGCCTTTATCCAAGGCGCTTTACATAGATTGTGCATTACATTCACCCATTGATGGCAGCGGAAACCTTGCAAGGCACCTACTAGCACATCAGGAGCAATTAGGGGTTAAGTGTCTTGCTCAAGGACACATCGACACTAACTCTGGGGGAGCCCGGGTTCGAACCGGCAACCTTGCGGTTGCCATCCTGTCACTCTACCCCTGAACCACCGCCGCCCCATGCTATGCTTTGAGAGCTTGTAGATTGTCTATTTTTGGAATTGCACACGGAGATCCGACACACCAAAGATTCTAACATGTGGGAACAACGGTCGGACATGCACTGCTCCGTGCTTGCAGTTAGGGTTAGGTTCGATCTAATGACACTCGGACCAATAGTATATCGGAACTAAAGCCTGTACCCGGTCAAACTAGCAATACAGTATGTTCTGAAGCATCTTCTGTGATTGGCTTATTGTCTGTATCAGCCGGTAACACGTGGGGGTCTATACATGTTACAATGCTCTAGACCCCTGGGAGATGGATTGCTGAGGTGGAGCGCCACACCTACCTTCCGGATCGGGGGGATCGAACCCATAAACTTGTGGTCCAAAGGCGAGAGCTCTACTGACTGAGCTACCCGGACAGCAGGGACAACAATATTACTAAAACATCATCATTTTGCGTACTGTGTTGTGTTGATTGTTTAGGAATCGGCACATTTAGAACTTGGTCATGCAAACATTTTCAGTCGTGAGATTTAATTTTCCATGTCGTTATGACTACTCCTGTCTGTCCGTCATGCCTTGTGTCTTCTAGGAGCAGAGCAGCAGTCTGCAGCATTACCAGTCAATGATGAGCAAGAGGCAGAGAGAGTACCAGCAGGCTCTGGACAAGTGTAAGAAATCCTACTCTCAGCAGTGCACAGAGCTGCAGCACAGAACAGAAGTGGTACGTTCTCTCTACGTGTGTGTGCGCGCGTGTGTGTGTGTGTGTGTGTGTGCGCGCGTGCATCTGCGTGCATCTTAGTTTGTAGCTACAAAGCAGTACATACATAACAATATATGGCCAGAAGCAGTATTTGTACAGTAGATGTGTGTGTGTGTTATGGCAGGGGTTCTCAACGTTTTTGGCTGGGGACCCCCGGAAATGCTTTGGCCATGTCTCGGGACCCCCGAGCCGCTCCCCTCCCCACCACCAATACAAATTGACCGCTACAATAACATGAATAATAGAGAAAATATATACTAAAACCAGATATAATCATTAAGGAAAGTTTATGTATGGACTGTGTACTATGTAAGCTCTCAATTTCCATTTTTCATCCATTCAGTTGCAAAAAAAAAAAAGTTTTAATTTTATTTATTTTTATTTTTTGAAAATCATCTGGGGACCCCCCAAAATAATTTCGGGACCCCCCGAGGGGTCGCGACCCACGGGTTGAGAACCCCTGTGTTATGGAACTTACAACTTTGTTCATTGTCATGCTAATGACATGCTCTGGTGCCACATATATCAACCAGTAATTTAGCTGCACTTACTGGTAGACATACTGTAGACATTGCCTCACCCAACCCTGTGATGACCTTCATCTTTCTCACCAATGTTTCTGATGGTATAAACGGATTGTAACACCCAGTCCCATTCAGGTATGAGGTTAGGCGCAAGCTTGTCTCAGGGAGGAGGACGCCCACTGTCACCCAGGCCATGCAGAGTCCATGGCACTTTTGGATAATAACATCATATACTGTGTTTGTAAAACTACGAACTAGGGTTCACACGGGTGCTAATAAGGGATGGTGTTGTTTGCCTGTTTCTTACATTAACCAAAACGCAAGCTGCTGGAAAAACTTTTGACTATAAATTTCAATTGCACCAATTATTTCAGATAGAATTGTGTCAATAACTCAACAAAATATCTCTCCTTCCCCCTGCAGTTGCAGTTGTCTGTGGAGGAGTCCCAGTCTCGGGTGTTTGATCTGGAGCAACAGCTCAGTTCAGCCCAGAGGGAGAGAGAAGTGGCACAGAACCATTTCCTCCTCCAGCAGACTTGCCTGGAGCAGCTCACGCAGGTTAGAACAGTCTTTTAGATCTGAGAACAAATTCTACAAATCTATCTTCTAAGTCATGACAGTTTTCTGAAAAACCCACGTTTCTATGTCAGTGGTGCAGCTGGTGCTCAACGTTTTTTATGTCAAGGACCTCCAAAATTATCTGTATTTGGCCAGCCGACCCCCATCTGAAAATATGTTGTTCCAGTGACTTCCCCCAAGAAGCAAAGATTTGAGTTAAAAACTCTGAAAGAATATACATTCAAAGATTTGCGCCACATTTTAAAGATTTTTCAAAAATAGCAGATCTACGAGCTTGTAGCGCGACACTCGTGCCGCACTATGAGCTTGTAGATTTGGATTTGGATTTGGCTTGTAGATTTGGCCATTTCTCGCAAATCCCGCCCCACCCCCCTCCTCACCACCAATACAAATTGACCATTAAATAATGAACCCAGATATAGTCATTTAGGAAAGTTTACTATGTAAACTCAAAATTCTTCCAGCCATTCAGTTGCAAAAAAACATATTAATACATGCATATATATACATTATACATAATACTTAACTGTACATATAATTTGTCTTAGAAAATGACACAAAATTCTAGAATAGTGTTGATAGATTATTTATAGATTGTTAAAACCTGCCCCTGCCTCTGACCTTAGTCAAGAAATGTGAACATTTAACAATAATATCACAAGTGTCAGAGCTGAAATTGTATTGAAAGGGCTGGTGGCCTCTGTAGGCAACAATGAGCAAATCGTACCTCAAAAATCTGAACTTTGCAGGATTGAAGCAATCGTATTTAAAACACTGTCATACATTACATTAATACCATACATAACCTTTTACAGTACAGTGTATTCTTTTGTGTTTTCTTGAAAGGAGCGGGAGGCTGAAGCCAGACACAGCGAGGAGGTACTCCAGAGTTTCAAAGAACAGGCGACGGCGTCTGCCATCAAGGTCAGTATAAAACACTACCTGTCTATTCTAGACACATCAATAAATAAGAGCATGCATGGTCCCAACTGTTGCTGGAAGTCCTTGACAGTGGTTGGATTTGAATATGATATTTTTAAAGCCAATAATGTGTTTACAGTTAAATAAAGCGGTGGAAAAGATTAGATTAGAGCCCTTACATTGAAAACGGGGAGCGACATACGCATGCGTTGCTGCCTAGATCATCGACAGGTCTGCTACAGGTCTTCTCAAGAGGGGCGCGATTATGCAAGCGTGAAAAAAAGCTAAACAGGTCTGGTGAATCGCGGGCGTGTGCCTGAAACGAGCATGCACGCAACTACAGTATTTCACAGGACCGCGCTTGCGCTGTCGCACCGCGATATCTCCGTGGAAAAACGCAGGTCTCATTGAAAATTAACTATAGGTGCGTTTTATCGCTCCCCATTTGCAAGTCTCTGTCTAACAGCATGGCTGCATGTAACGAGTTACGACAATCATTGTTTTGTATATGGCAATGGAAGGGAGTAAAGGGAGTAAGGGGCAATGGTTGCTATAGTCTATAGCAACCATTGTCCCTTTACTCCTTTCCATTGCCATATATACATACACACACTGTCTATAGTATAGAGTCGACAGTGTGTGTATGTATATAACAGTGTTGTAGCGCGCATTGTAGCGCGCCATAAGCTTTGCTATGGCGCTAGACCGATGTCCGGCTGTAGAGCACAGAGTTTGTAACGATGAAAGTTTGGAAGGCTTTGCAATACCCGGAGTACCCTTTCCAGCCATTCCTCGAAGAAAGGGAACTACACAAACATTCTTCATCAAGGCCTCTAGTTGTCTGTAACAGTTGTGTGGCTTCTGAATTTGGATGGTACTTTACTCAAACCAAATTCTATTTGATCTCCAAATAGAATCGTGACCTCTTTGCAGTTTATTAGCAATATGTTAGTCACGAGTGCAGCACCTCAAGGCAACTCCTCGGATACACACCCAAAAAGCCATAAAATAACCTTTGATCAAACGGGATATTTGCTATATTTAAAAAACAAACAAACTTGTATTGATTAATTTTTTGTTTTGTCAGGTGTGTGATTTGGAGGCATCACTGTCGGCCTGTCGGGCAGAGCGGAGCTCCTACCTGAAGCAGATGGAGGAAATGAAGCACAACTATGACACTGAGCTGCAACAACAGAGCAATAAGGTGCAGAACTGGACTTTCTACTGCGCCTTTGATTCTTCACACTTTAAAGGGATAGTTCTCCCTCCCAATAAGCCAATAAGACACAAAGGAGACTCTTTGTGTCTCCATTTTATAGGGAACATCAAATTATTGGCTTAGTAATGCGACAAAAACAACAAAAATATATATCCATGAATTCAAGTCTCCAATGGAGTGAGTAATCACAATGGGTGAACTAACCCTTTAAAACCCAAACTACACCAATGGGTCGAGATGGAACAAAATGGTTTCAGCGTTCGTCCCAGGGTGTGACACGTCCTTTTGCACGTCGGCGCTAGCCTGGCTGAAGCCAGACGCAAATCAGCCGTTGGCAAAAAATAATTGCCTGCCAGCGGATTACGATCTGGGAAAGCTCAATATTGCGCCCACTTCCTACTCTAGAGAATTGGGGTTGAAAGTTTGACCAATCGGGAAACAGTGTGCAAATATGGACGGGCTTTGGTACAGTCCCAGCAATTTCCCCCGGGAAACAAGATGGATACACAGCTTTCCCAGACGAATATACCACAACAGTGTGATATTACGTCGGTGCATGACAAGAAACACTTTCCTGGGGGTTTTATGTGTTTTTGGATATTTTAGTCATGACGCCATGTTCATGACCATCCACTCTCTCTCTCTCTCTGTCCCCTCTCTGTCTCTCTGTCAGATGTCCTCTCTGAGGGAGGAGCTGTGTGGGGCCAGCGCGGCGTGTCAGAGCTCCAGTGAGCAGAATGTGCAGCTCCAGGTGTCGCTGCAGGAGCAGCAGAGCATGCTGACGGAGAGCAGCGTCCGCATCGCTGAGCTGGAGGAGAGCCAGAGCCTCCTTCAGAGACAGGTCTGACAACGACAATGCACGCACACACGCATACACACACACACGCATACACACACACACATTCTGTTTCAGGTTCATCCAACTGATGCCTACTCAGATGGTTGCGATGAGTAGTTGTGGGAGCAGTTAGGGGTTAAGTGTCTTGCTCAGAGACACTTCAGTACATAGATCAGGTCGAGAGGTGAGCCAGGGACCTGTTTACCAGACTGCCAGAGCATTGCTTAGCACCACCATCACATTATGCACAGTGAGAGTGTATATCTGATTGGGGTCCATACAGTAAGTCGGATGAAAGTCAATTAATTCAAAGACAAATAAGCAAAGACGCATGATTAACCAATAAACTAAATCAAAGAGACATTTTAATGATGTTCTACAAAGTCAGCTGGTGATTTCAATGATACCATATTTGGTTTGGCTGCTGCTGGTACTTTATTTCTGAAGTGCCCCATTTACAAAAAAACAAAGCACAATAATCTCCATTCAGTGGTGCTCGAGCCAATGCTAGAACAGTGTCTTGGGGCCAGGTTCTCTGGCCTGTCTATAAAGATCTGCTTTGGATAAGAGACTGATAAAGTCACAAACGAGGTTCTGTTGAGGTTTGTATTTCACTGTTTGATTGCGAACGCAGTGAGCCCTTACTATGGAAGCCAGGCAGTGACCTCCTCTAACGCCATGCCCCCTCCCGATCCCTCAGGTCTGGTGATGCAAACCTTCTCGTCCTCCCCAAGACCAGGCTCCGTACATGGGGCGACAGAGCTTTTGCCTTTGCTGCCCCAACCCTTTGGAATGCCCTCCCTAAAACATTCAGTGATGAACTGAACACAGCAGCAGGCGAATTAAGAGAACAACCCTGTTAGGTTTTTAATTGCTAATATGATGTGTGCTGATCTGTACTGCACTGTCTCTGCAAGTGACAGTGCTTGCTTATATATTTGATTGATTTTTTTTCTGTGTTAGGAATAGGGATGGAGGTCGATAACCGATACCTGAAAAAATCCGATAACAAGCTTATTGAGTACCCGTTATCAATAAGCTTTCGAGCATAGAGACGAGGTGATCATGGAATAAATTTAATCATCCACGCTGGCACTAATATGTCGGTCTAAACGTGTATTGATATCTGCCAACCAGCGCTGTCCGGGTAAACAAAATTACACTTTTAAAGCGATGGTACACATATTACATATATTATTTTATTGGTCAATTGCCTTCTATCTGTTAGAAAAGTACTGTATTTGAAAGCCCTAGTAAAATATACTGGTTCTGTTCAGAATTGATTGTCCCCGATCTTTCCACAAAATAATAGAAAATGCTCGATAGTGGGCTCGATAAGAAACCGGCTTGATAAGCCTGATCGATAAGATGATCGTTATCAATAAGAACCTAACAAGCTCCATCCCCAGTTAGGAAGGCGTGTCTGTGATGCAAGTGGTGTTTCTCTTCTAAAGGTGTCGGCGTTGGAGCAGGAACTGGAGCGTGCACGGACCTCCCTGGAGGAGGAGGTGAGGAGGAG